>MQRK01252694.1:29444-42216 GCA_001938485.1 Girardia tigrina | reverse complement strand
TATATTTTTCTGTAGTTAAGTTCGTTGTTTAAACGAACCAGTTTATATGTAATTGAGATCTAAATAAAGATTGATAGAAACATTGATTTTTGGAATTATAAGTAAATTATATTTGAAATTGATGATGGATTGAACATAAAATCGAGACAAGATTATTCGGACGATTATTATGATTATCCGATTTTGGACGAATGTGCCAATTATTCTCTAATTGGAATCATTCAATTTCTACAAAACGAATGGACGAAAATCGAAATCAAAACCGTTCAATGGGAAGTGGAACGAGTTGAATATCAGGCGAAAATAAATTGTTTACAAGGCGAAAGAAAATGTCAAGAGAGTTTGAAATGTGATTTGATTCGACGAATAAAAATGTTGGAATACGCACTGAAACAAGAGCGAAATAAACTGAGCGCATTGACGGGCGACAGCGACAACTCGATCAACACTGTGATCTTCGAGAACACTCTGAACAATGACGAGAAAGCCGAATTCGATGACGCCGATATCTATTTGGAATTGTCGAAAAATAATCCGAAAATCAATGATAAAAATATCAAATGTAAAGGTGAAAGAAATACGGTCCTCTTCAGGGCCAAAAATTTTGATTGGAAAGTGGAAACGGATTGGACAAAAACAGATGATCTCTGAAAATTGTTGTGAAGAATCTGTTTGTGTTGTAAATAAATGTTTGCATTCAAATGGTGATGTTGTTAATATTGCGTATGGGAAGTTTGAAATAAGTTATTATAATGAAATTAAAAAAAACATCCTTGATAATAACAGTAATATTATTATAATATAATTATAATATTGAAATTATAATATTATAGTTATAACATTATTACAATATTATTATAAAGGCAAAGTGAACATAAATAAAAATTCAAAAAATTGTAAAATTTAAAATGCTAAAAACACTTTTAGGTTAATAAATGACATTTCATTGTTTATTGTTAAAGGAAAAGCAATAATGTGGACAATTGAAATAGGAACGCAATATGCTTTTGTTTTGTTTGAATAAAAATAAAAAATATTTTAAAGGATATAAAATGTAAATTCAATTTTTACAATTTGATAAAATATTTTTTTTATTTATAGTTCTCATAAATAATTGGTTTAAAATTTTAATAAATACTTTAGGAATTTAAACATTTTAGAAACTTTCAGAAATATTATTCAAATAATCATGATTAAAAATATAGAAATAAAAACAATTTAGAACGATGTCAAACTGTGAACGATCTTCCGAGATTTGTGATATTTTAAAGTAAACATTTTCCTCTCAAATTCAACTGAATTACTGAAAACTAATATGTTATTTCTCTGCACAACTCTAACACAAGTATCTTCAAAATATTTCTAGCTCTGAGAAGAAATCGAATGCAAGCTCCATATGATCAGGTGATACAAATGCAATTACTTAAATCATGCGGACTCAAAGGGCAAAATCTGAGTCTTATTAAATCTCGTTAAACCTTCTTTAGATACTTTTCATTTGAATTTTTTTTCAAATCAAAAATTCAGTCATGAATCTCAGATATGGAACAAATTAGGTACGAAATGCACGCATAATAGCGAGTTCAAAATCCGTTAAAATTATTAAAATAATAGGTAGAATAAATCAAAATTATATTAAGATCTCTTAATCTGCTTGCGAGGGTTGCTCAAATGATCCGGAAACGTCTAATAAATAGTATACGAATCAGATAACTCAATTGATTCCATGTTTAATAGCAGAACTAGGACTATGTTACTGTGAAGTCCATTTATTAATAAAAAGAATTCATTTATTAATAAATGTTAAAAATTATTTTATGTTTTAATCATAAAATAATCATTCGATATAAAATGAAATCGAAATAAATATAAATTATGGAAGAAAACTAAGAACGATTCGTGCAGATCTATCTCAATCTAAACGGTTTATATCCAGTAAATCTGTTTCCAGAAGAATATCCAAAGTAAATCTAAACCGAAAGATAAGACAGTACTCGACTGGTCTCCATGTCGCTTACCGAAACAGATAAATCGGCATGGTTACACGGCACCATTGGCTGCTTGCCGGAATCACCTTTCCACCTTGCTCTCCGACGTTATCCGCCTGTGGTAGCCGGAAAAAAATATCATGAACTAAATAGAAAAAGACCAGTTAGAGAATCCGGACCGGAAATTCCTTTTGATTAATGCCAAATGTGAGCATTATCTAGTTCAGAAATAATGAATCGAGTGATTTCTAAAATGGTCCATTCGATCAGAGATAACATCCCGGATTCTCGACAATGAAGATTCGATAAGAGAGGCTGTCAATTGTACTAGAATCGCTTTTGAAACTTGTGTTTCAATGAAAATATATATATTTTTAATTACTTTTTTTTCTTAACGTTTTGTTAATAACAAAATATTTCACGTGGAAAACTTAAAATTTTTGGGTTTTTTTCACTTTACCTGGGCTGATATGAACCGGTAGTTCGGTTCTTAAGCTGGAAGCTGTGTATAAATTGAATATATCCTCAAACATATTCAAAAGTTAAATACAAATATGTTTAATTTTTATATTATTAAATGGACATTTTATTATTAAATTTAACATAAAATCATGTGTGTTTGTGGTTTTGTATGTGTGCATTGGTGTGTCGAGTATGTGTGTTTTGCAGCACAACATGTTTTTTTATAGTTAAGCTTATTATTAACTGGATGTTTTATTATTAAATGGATTTACCAGTATATACATTTCTGGTGCGCTAAATCACTTGACGGAATTACAGTTAGTCTTTAAAAATCCCTTGTACTGACTGTGGAAAAACCTTTTTTTTGAAAACTTTCATAAATAATTTCGGATAGAATTTGTTGAATTACAATAACACTTTCTTTAATATTCGTAATTTTTCGAGCTACTTCTACACATTTCCTAGTTGAGGTGTGCAAGTGGACTGTTACGATTGTTAAAAACTCTCCATTTTCTATCTTCGTTCAATTTCTGCCAGAAACTACATGTCGGAAATTATTTCATTGCAACGCCTAGCAATTCGACTTTGATCGGTAGCATATTAAGGCGAATAAATACACATTTCATTTGTTAACTTCGCGATAATTCATAGTTGAAACATCAGAATTGACATTTCAAAAACTTTTATATTATAACAAAAAATAACGTAGGCTTAAACAAGTTTTTTTGGGATAGATTTCCCAGGAACAGTGTTGTGATCTACTTTATTAAACATTATAATATATTAAAGATTACATTTAAGATACATTGAAAAATTGATTTGTTTTTGAAATTATGTAATTATGTTAAATAAAGTTATCTATAGTTGGAAATTTTCGTTTTGAAATTTTTATTTATCAATAAAGCAGAATTCACAAAATTGAATTTTAAAAACACATCATTTTTTACCAACACTATCCCTTTAAACATGAGTAATGAATATAATATTTGTCTAAAAAGTGTGTTTGTTTATCGTCACGTTTTTCAATGTGAAATTGCGGTCGAACCAGCGTGAATCCATATAAGATCGTGGTCAATCTGAATAGCCCACATCAATACACATTTATCAGTACTGCGCCTTCGCCGAAAAATGCCCGGAAGCCGATGAAATCGATCGAAAACCGTACAAGTTGTTAAATGGTCAAAGTAACACTGATTTCGAATAATGACGATTCCTACAGGGAATTTCGTGAAACCTTTATGAAAACACTAATAAGATACTAATTTATTTGATAAATTACCATTTATATCACTTATTCTCTAATTATTTTGCTAAAAATCGATTTTGTAGAAATTACAAATTTTCGTTATTAAGAAATAATATCAACACATAAAATACAAAATGGAGGAGGACCGGACGTAGTTAAACTGGATAGCCCGCATCAATACAATTCTGTCGGTCTAACGCCTTGACCGATAGACGCCTAGAAAGCGATGAAATCAATCGAAAACCGTACAAGTCGTTTAATGGGTAAATTAACACCGTTTTCAAATAATGGCGATTTTGATGATTCCCACTAAAAAATCCTAATTTATTTGATAAATGACGATTTATGACTTATTTACTAATTATATTTCTAAAAATCAATTTATGTTAAATTTGCAAAATTTCGTTATCATCTGATACACGGTTTGTCGGTCAAGATCAAATTATGATCATATATAAACTGGAGGAACAGGAAGTGGATTCGCGTGAAGTTGAGATAAGTCTACATAGTCCGCATCGAGTCGGTTCTAACTGTACAGCGCCTTTGCTGAAAGGATCCATAAGCCGATTTAACTAACTGGCTATTAAATCGACACTTAATTCGAAACAATAAATAATAAATTATAATAATTATGATTTATAAATTAAAACAGAAACTTTCTAAGTCGAAATTTCCGCTACCCGTCATATATTGCGGGTCTTTTTCTAGTTGTATATAAAGATGCACAATTTAATATTTCATTTAATT
Organism: Girardia tigrina; assembly: GCA_001938485.1. Lineage (NCBI taxonomy): Eukaryota > Metazoa > Platyhelminthes > Tricladida > Dugesiidae > Girardia > Girardia tigrina. The sequence continues at coordinate 37,773 of MQRK01252694.1, read as the reverse complement.
TAAAAATTTTATTAATAAATTTATGTATATTATATTTTATGGTATTAGAATATTTTATTATTTTTTGAAAAACAATAAATTTTTACTTTATTTACCCAATCTCTTTTACATAATGATTTAATTAAAAATCTTACATTTTGAAATTTGTAATCAAGCTACTTTATTTCAAATTTTTTTCAAAAATAATTTATTCCAAACTTATTACATTTATTTTTATTTACAAAAATCTTAATATCAAATTTAATTACATTTTTTAATTTAAATTATTTTATATAAAATTTATATTTTTAATTGTAAAATTTTTATTAATTTATTTTATATGCCATTATATTTTTTTAAAAATCGGGTCAAAATTGTGCAAAATAAAACAGTAATTAAATTAAACAAACATAGGTTGAAGACAATCAACAATAAAATATTCATAAATTTAAATTTAAAAAATTGTGTTACAACCTCACCAATAACAAAAAAAATAATTAATTAAACGAAAACTTAGGTCAAAACAATGGGTTCAAAAGGTCCTGGTCAAGACAAACTACTTTATTTAAGTTAAACCATGTTTATTTTCTTTAACAACTTATTAAAGCTTTTAAAAATACTTTTGTAATAAAAAATAGGACTAATTAGATAGGTACAAGAACGATTTCGAGTTTTTCTATCTATTGAAGGCGGCTAGGTTTAGAATGACATTGACAATAGAAGTAGAAAGGATAAGATTATTAGCTTGTAAGACTGAAGCAAGCGCTAAATGTTGGCCACGAAGTCAGTGAGAAGGATAAGAATAATATACCAGCATGTACTTGTTTCTTTTAAGGTTTTTAAAAATTATCGAAATCATGTTACGTCACACATCCTACGAATGATATAACAATAATAAATGTCGATTTTCTTTATTAATAATCCAAAATGCTTTATCTGTTAATTTTTATTTGATTGAAACACAAATAGTCAACAGTCAAAGAGAAGTCATTAATTCGTTAGAAGGTATAAGCAGTTCTTGTTTCCATAGGAGAGCCCCAAATAGGCGTCCTTTGCCAGCTCATCGAAGTCGTAAACTTTGAGTTTGATGGCATTAGAAAAATTACAAGAATTATTTATCGATACTAATTGGAACTTCTTGGTCGTCCAAACTTCGTGACATTCGAACAAATAATTTATTACACAAATAACAAAAATAATTCCAATGAAATTCATTTATAAATAAAGTAATAAATAATGTTTAAATTATAACAATCTTATGCTTCGTTTTTGATTGGACTGAATGACAATATATTATTTTTATTTTATTTTTCCAATATTCAAATATCAAAAAGAGTTTTTTGGGCAAAAAAACTTAATTTAATTATGAACAACCTTCTTATAAGCTCTGAACGATAAGAAAAATATTAAAGAAGCTTTGAAGACGATCTTAATGTGAAGGAAAATTTGGAATGTTGTAAGTTTGTTGTTTGTATCGTCAATACCCAGTTGCGGAAATTGATGAATACAATGACGACATCGATTACGAAGAGACTAGATCAAATCAAGATAAGGTAACAAAAAGGGTCTTCTCAGATAAGAGACAGAGGTATGAAAAGGATCAGGGAAACGAGGAGGCACGATCGCAAGGAGAAGTGATCAATGTGTTTCATTAAGTGATAAAAATAAGTATGATGGTGTGTGTGAATGTGTATGTGAATGTGTGTGTGATTGTATATGTAATTGTATGAATGGAAATAATCCCCTGGAAGTTTGTAAGTTAGATTATTGGAAAGAATAATGTGAAGAAAACTGTTTTATTAGTTAAATGGAAGAAAAAAGAAACAAAACGAAGAATGAAGAAATTTTAAAAATAACAAAGCTTAACATTAAATATGACAAACTGGATGGTAGACCAAGTATAGATTTTTACATTAAAGATAGAGAAGTACACTGTCTTTTAGACAACATTGCCAGAGTAAATATGATTGAAGCAAGTTTAATTAAAAACTTAAAAATTGCGAAGACGTTTAGCATGTGCAAATGCTTCGGATTTAATAAATTATGGAACAGTACTCTTGAAGATTAAAATTGAAAGGAACTAAAAGAATATAAAATTTGATGTTGTCAAAGTAATGAACCCATAAATGATAGCAGGAGTGGACTTTTTGGATAATTTTGGGAAAAAAATGATTAAGAAATCAATACAAAATAGTGATGTATTTATGATAAGGGATAGCCCACCCGATGAAGACAGATTGAAAAGGATAACGGACCTATACGGAGGTAAGGTCGATGATCAGTTGATGAACATGATAAGAGTTTAAGTCGATATTCATGGCAGATAAAGGGGATATTGGAAAAACATCATTGATGAAACATAAAATAGAAAATGATGGTGAATCTGTATTAGTAAAGCCGTATAGACAACCAAGGCATTTTGATGAAAATTTAGACGAATTTATTAAATATTTTGAAGAAAATGATATAATCAAAAAATGTAATCGAGTCAATTTATAATGAAATCGACGAAAATCATAATCAGCTTCAAAAGAGATTTAATAAAATGTATTTAAATAAAATCATAAAATATACTATCGAATCCATTTATGTAAAATGAAATAGACTTTTTTAAAATTAAATTGAAGTTAATAACATCTACTTTTAAAATACCACACCCAAAAACAGCAAGAATCCAAACGATTTTACAAATTTCGCATTCTTCTGATTTTCAACTTAGAATAATCTAATAGAGTTTATAACAAATATTGGAACTATTCTTCCAATAAATCAAAGCGTTATTATACATTAAAGCAAATTTAGTTTTTCCATTCAAGTATAACTACTGCGAACCCTTGTACATTATGGAGATAAGTTGTCATCAGTGGGTACTAAAATTGCTGAACATACTCAGTCGAGTAAAATAAATGTGCAATTTAGAGACATTAAAAAGGTTCAGGATATACTTAATCAAAAATAATAAATTAGATATATAAATGCGATGAAAGGTTACTTAATTCTTATCAATCATAACAATAATTTGTTTCTGATATATTAATATTTATTATTATATTAAACCAATTAAATAAATAATATTTTTGTTTTATTTAAACAATATTCTAAAATTTTGTATTCTTTGAACAATTATATTCTTTGATCTAATTATAGTTCAGTCTGAATTGGGTTAGAATTATCGTCTGGATCTGTATCTGATGGATGGAAAACAATTAACTAAATTTGTCTAAATTGAATCGAATACGATTTGAGATTAAATACGATTGAAATATTTATTGAGGGATTGGTGCCAATATATTAAGCTGTCAAATATGAAATAAGTAGGCTTGATTACAATAAAATCAAATAGTTATTATAGTGGTTATTTGTCACTATAATTAAATAATAATAGAACAAAATTGAAAGTGGGATTTAATTGTATAATAAAAAAATAACAAAATAAAGGCAAGCAATTGATAAATTCCAGATTACACACAAAAAAATATAACCTTGTCAAAATAATAAAAAAAACTGTCCAAATTACAATTACGAAGTATCAATCGCCAGCGACTACCAAACTCTAATTGCAATTTCAATTCTCTTCAAATTTATTGATTGAAGCAATAAACCAAACACAGACGTGTCACACAAAATACATAACACTCAAATGCATGGTCAAGAATTGCATGGTCAATAATTTACAACCGAAAAAACGATCGCACATTAATATATCAACTAAAGTTAATGTGTTACATTAATAATTTCACAATCCCTCAACGAATTGATGCTCAGTTATTTTTGCATGTCTTATTTTTACATTACAATATGTCTTGTCTATTAAACACATCAATAAAAATTAATTTAAACTATTAAGAAAAATGAGTTCCTACTTGAAACCTCAGTATGAAAAACGAAGCAAAACATCAATAGTGTATTTGTACGCAAAGCTACTATGCAGCAGGCAGTCTCAAATTAGTTCAGGAAATTTCTGAAAGATAATTTAAAACTCAGTCAGGAGTCCCCGGATTGCCCAGAAACTCAGGTAAACAATACTTAAATTGAACTTAATGTAACCATGGTGTTGGATCCATCACAAAGTGATCTTGATTCATTGCTAACGTTTTTTGTTACAAAGCAAACCATATTCCATTACTTAGCTCGAATTAGTTAAGTGAAGAAGTTGAATAATATGATTACATAGGAGTTGAATTAAAATCAGGAACAAAGCACAACATTCATCAAAAGAAGTAGAAGACTTCTATCTTGCTTTACGATTATGAAAAATAATATCCTGCACAAAAGATCTTGACAAAAATACAGTGAAGTGCTAGCCGCCAAACTAAGTTGTGGTGGCCACCACCTCTTGATCGTGCGGGTGTCACTGGTCGGAGATGTAGTTTGAGAACTCTGTGAAAGCCAAGATTTTAGTTTGACCATGTGGAAACCGGTTGGATCTGGTTCAGGCACTTGCTCTCGTAATAGCCGGTTGGAGTTCATCGTTCCTTCTAGTAGCGCGGAAGAGTCCGATTGGATTGATTGCATTGTTCGCGAGTTGACAGACATAAAAAAAAGAGAAAAGGCGATTATGTGTACCATTTAACATATATTTAAAAAAAATTAAATCAACACCTATTCTTGTTTTTCAAAGCGATTTATTTGTGCGAGGAATATTTTAAATTTTTTGAATGTGTAAATGTATGGATGCTGTATGTTGATTTAAGTATGTTGAATTTAGAATGGTGATTCTATTACCCAGATGGAAATTGGTATTGTTTATTAAATTTAAAGGATTGACTATCCGAACATAATTAAAATAATCATTTTATAAGTTCATATTTTTAATTTCAAAATTAAAATTAAGTTTAATATTTTTTTGTAAAATTTAAATTAAATGCATTTTAAATAATTTGAAAGCATTTTGATTATTTTGGGATTTATTGCGAAATGGTAAAAATTATTCGAATAATCATGATTAAAAACAGAAATAAGAAAACTATTTAGAATGATGACAAACGATGAAGGACCTTCTGAGAGTTGTAATGACTCTAAATGTAATTGCAATAAAAATTCAAATGAGATTTGTTTAAACGTATTAATTATGTGTGTTAATTTAAATACCAGATTTAATTTTTCAGTCTTTTTTGATTTAGTAATTCTTATTTCCACTTCGAATCGCTACATATATGAACTTGAATTTGAAGATCTACATCATCGTTCATACTTACCACACCTAGCCAAAACTAACTTTTTAAAGTTTGAGAATAAGTTGAAGACATTTGATTCTAAACCACAAATACGAGCTATCCTGAGGGAAACTTTGGAGGCAACCAGTTACTAGATGGTTTGATTAGTCTTCCTACTTTACTCATGTCTACAATCCATTAGCACATCAGAACCACCGCACTCTTCCATCACAGTTTCCTATGACTTAAACCTGCTCAAACATAGTTCACCGTCTTTCAGGCCTCTAATTGATCGCTCAAACTCCACCCAGATGCGAACATCTTTAAAATGGTCGTTGCTGCACTCGGTGGGGATTAATTTCACCAAGGTCGCATCATAGCTTACCAAAATAATCCTTTACATTCATTACGTAGGGGGTTTCGTGACGCTCTTTGACTCGCTATCATATTGTTAAGAGAACTCGCACATTTGACAGAACATTTATTACATTCACATTTCTTATCATCTTTTTGATGATCAATAGTATTGCTTTCACTTAGAGACATCAATCAATTTTCAATATCTCTCATTATAATCTGAACTATATTTGAGAAGATTATTTTATATAAAAATATTTAATTTAAATTTGATTGGCCGAAATAAAATATTTTTATAGTCATTTTTAACAATTAATTTGATTTTAATTATTTAAAAATTTACAAAAATAAAATCAATAAAATTTTTGAAATGTTGCAATAATAAAAATTAAAATTTGAATATTAAATCTAAATTTAAATAAATTAGTTTCAGATTATAAGAAATTAAATATTGATAATCCATCTGGTTAGGAGAGACACAATCCCAAATTAATATACAACATTGAAATATGCAACCACTACACAAAAACATCCACACACCAAATATTCCTCACACATATTAACTCTTTAACATTCAAAACTCATAAAACATTCAATTCCGAAGATAACGTAAAAATGATCTTAGAATTTATAGATTCTGGTCAACCAAATATTTATTCAAATGGCCTCAACCAGCTGCCTCTCAAAAAGAAAAAAAGTGTGTTAATAATATGGGTACATTTTTTGATGAATGGTACTAATATTTGTATTGATAAGTTATCAATAAACTTTTACTTTAGTTCAACAATGTTCACTCTTGATGATCTAAGAGCAAGAAGAGGTAGTTATAATTGAATAATTTCTATTTTTTTATTTCATTTCCATTATCTAGTCTGTTATTATTCAAGGAGATTTTCTTGTGGTTTTCGTGAATTTTCTTATTCTGGGTTTGCAATTTTCACAATCTTTATTTTTTGATTTTTTTATTATTTATATAAATTTAAATATTACGTAATCATAATATTGTTATTTTATCTGCTTTCTAATAACTGAAGTGGCTGGTTTAGGTGAGACCATCAAGTGAGAACCAAGGAAGAAATTCTATGAACAAGTATTTAATTATAAATAATGTGTTAAGAAATAAAATAAAAAAAATATATTTAATTTTAATATAATAGCTAATATATTTCTATTTTGTTAGATCAGTAAACTACCCCCCGTAGAGTCAGTAGAACGCTGTTTTATGTTTGTTTTAATGGTGTATAAGTTTTAGGCTTCTAAAGTTTATATGTTTTTCGTATTATCTATTACTACAATAACATTATTATTGCAAAGTTTTTTGCGTTAGGTATTCTTAAATAAGATTTTGTGGATAAGAGATCGGTAGGGATACTTGAATTCATGGTTTTTTATCTGTATGTTTTGAGTTATCTTCTGATATCGCCTTGGTTGGGTATTGTATTTGGTTTTTTGCTTTCATTGGTAAGTAGTTCAGAATTCTTTAGAATGTGACATCTGAATTTTTAAGTCCAAATGACATCATTGCTGTACGCATGAAAATTAGAATAATTGAAGGAATGTTCCATATCTGAATGTTGTTTGAGTTCTGCAACTGCTCTCATAATCGAGAGAACATCCATATATTTGATTCACTTGAACTGGTCTTGAAATTCGATAATTATAAAGAAAACGAAATCTGCTTCAAATTGCGTCATGTTGTAATTCCAAATGATCTGATTGGGAGTATAGTTGGAAGAGTTTACGGCTAGACTAAAAAGATTATACCGTTTTCTAAGTTGACGATCAAGATTGAGATTAGTAACGGTCAAATAAAATTTTTATCTCTGTACATTGTTACAAATTATTTATGTTTCCAATATTTATAGATTGATGCTTGTAGAACTTGTAGGACTGATATTCAACATAGATATGTACATTTTTTAGTAAGTCATGTTATTAAATCTAACATGTTTTGTTGGTGATAATATTTCAGCATTTTGACCATATATTTATACTTGATACGTCTTCATTTGAAAACTCAATTGATACTATCATAAGTTTGCATGCACTATTTAAGCGACCACTCAAAGATTGGTCTTCCTGAAAAGAATTATGGGACAAGAATTATGAAAGAAATGACAAGAGATTTTTATATAAAAAAGACATTAAAATATTCATTCGAAATACAAATTGACAGACAAATACAATATTAATAATTCTTTATTTTTATTTAATTATTATTAAAGATATCTGATTATGGCTTTCATAAATCAGTCACATTAAGAGGTTAAATTAAAGAAACTGAAAGATTTATAATTATATTACATAAAAATTAAGAGCCTCTTCATGTCTTGTCTCTTCAGATAATCAGATATCCCTGTAATGGAAACTGATAAAGGTACTGAAAAATATAATAAATTTAATTTTTGGGTTTTTGAAAAAAATCAAACTGAATAATTATAGATTCAGGACTTGGAAACATTCGGTAGACGAAGGATTTCAGTTATCCGGTACGGCTGGCAGCTACGTAAAGAAATAATAAATGACAAAATATATTATTTTCTACAACTAAACTTTATTTATATTCAAAAAAAATATTTTTCAATTTGGAGGAGCTCACATAAATTTGTGAATTCTAATATTTAAAGTATTTAAAAATATTCCATGCATTAAAATATTGCAGGAAACCTTAAGATTAAAAACATGTCATATAAATTAAAATATTAGAAAATTTTAGGTTTATAAAGATTTTAAATTAAAATTTAAAATGCGAATTTATTTTTTAAACATTATAAAATGCAAATTTTATAAGAATATATAATCAAAATAAAAAGTTTAGTATAAAATTTTTTAAAAAA
>MQRK01252694.1:10206-21785 GCA_001938485.1 Girardia tigrina | reverse complement strand
AATTTTATACCTAACCAAAAACGTGGGGCATAGAAATGATCGATTGTTACTAAAAAGCAGTAAAGAGGAAATAGGAGTTACTAATAGCAGTAATTCAGAAATCCGCCCCACGTTTTTGGTTAGGTATAAAATTTCTCACATGTTTAGAAAAAAATTATATTCCTCTTTTTAGTCCATATGAAAACGTGGTTTTTAAAACTTTTTTATTTTTTATAGCGATTTTCGCTCGCTTGTGGTTGTATTTTGACATTATTTTTTGTTCGACGAACAAGTATCTGAAGAAATCTGTTTGATCCGCCAATGAGGGCGCCGAAAACAGATAAAAAAATTAACATTGGAATTAGAAACAATCAAATGTTTTGAACAGTTAAATATCTCGGCGGATCGACCTGCCTGGAAGTCAGAAACGCTTCAAACAAATTTATTCGATAATCACAGTCAATGATTCTGGCACTTTTTCCAAATCGATACTGTTTCAAAAGCACCAATAAAAAGAATCAATTTTGATATTGAATCTTCATTGTTGTTTGTGTATTGTTTTTGAATGAAGTTTATCAAATAAATTAGTTTTATTGAAATGAAATGATCATTATAACCTAAAAAAAATTATTAAATATAAAAAAATCAGTAAAAAAACAATCAATGTTGTCTAAATGGGATAAAAATAAAAAATTAAAAATAGAAGACCACATCGTAGTGGCTTTTATGAAAGAACTTTTACGCGGCCTAATCTGATTGGTCCTTTAGAATGTTGATTAAAAAAATTATTGTATTTGAATGACTTTTCAGAATTAATAAATAATTAAAAAAAAGTTTTTGTCGAATAAAAAAAATATTTGTGGCGGNGGAAATTGTAAATTATTTGAAAAAAGATAGTCATGATATTGATCGATGAAATTGGAGAGTGTATGAATAAAAATTTTCCAATGAGTTCGAGGTCTTGCGGTGAAAGAATATTGCAATTGTTTCTTCTGAGTTTTCGATCTGGTGGCGGGAGTATAAATTTGGTAGCGGTCAATCGTGGCGCTACACTGGAGAGACCCCTTTCGTCGTAGCGCTACGGAAGAAAAGATATATGAAGGACAAATTATCAAACAGTCGCTGTCATTACGAATATTCGATGAGTAACAAATTAATCATCATTTTAACGAAGATCGGAGATCATTTTATGAATTCGAACCAGAGATGTATGATGCAATTAAAATTGATTTCGGCCACCAAGTTTTACATAGCCTCTGATTAGCTGCATTTTTTATGGACAATACGTATCTGTTTTCTTTCCTCATGGGTAAGATCAGAATATACCCCACCCGAAAACCAGAGATTCTAAATTCTCAACTCCCCTGTCACAGCTCTCGTAACAACAAAATAATTATATTACAAATTAGTTGAAATTATGTCACACCTAATCTGAACCTATTCTTCTGTGAATTGATTTTGAAATTATACCCAGAACCATCTATACTACTTAATCCATCACTGACAATTTACGAAAATTATTCTTGTTAATCGAATGAATTCCGAAGAGACAGATTTATTTTAACCCTCTCAAAGTGATTTATAGAACGTTTAAACGGCTAAGAAATATTTGTAGTATAGTCAAAGAACATTATCTGGACTTCAATTGATATTTAGTTATTCCTAATCACTGTAAGTACATTGGTACATTTAATATTGTTAAAATTTTACCTCTTGTGATCCCAAAGGTATTTTTTATTTTTGCTGATCGTTCTACGGTTGTGATAATTTTTTAATGTTAATTGTATTAATTAATTAGAATAATTATATAATAATTTATTTATTCATTTTTTTGTATTTAATTGATAATTAATTTTAAGAGTTCATTGAACTTTGTTTTCGCTCAATAAACTTTTTTTAAACAACAGCCATTCAACTGACCTGTTGCATCTGACGCCTTTTTATATGATGCCACTTAAACCCAACTCGCATCACAACAAACCACATCAATAATTATAAATTATTTTTTCTATTTTCAGAAACAAATTTTTATACGATTAATCAGCACACTTATAATGTTTTAATGTAAGTTTTGTTACTTTCACTTTGCGTACCTAACAGTCAAAGTTATTCGATCATTCGCAGTAATGTTTGCACGTTATTTTAAGAAATGATGAATGAATATTTTCGAATTTTGTTTTAAACCTTTGTAGTCCCGTTGTTTCGTAATTAAACTACCCTTTGATTGCAAGTTACCTAGCAGCCCGGTGGTTCCAATGCAAAATCACAATACTGGTTGTATTGTCGTGACATCTAGAGTCCGAAATCTAAACTAATTTCTTGCGTAGCGTACTGCTGGACATTATAGTTGACATAACATTGTTGTGCACCTGGATGTGTCGGTATAGCTTCTTGGTTCCTAAGGTTTAAACAAATAACATGTACATTATTATATTATTATTAATATTATTTTTTAGACCCAGTACTTATTGTACGCACCACATAAAATTAAATAAGAATAGCATGCCAATTCAACTGAGATATGAAACTGATCACAACTAAATATTGAAACAATTTCTGAAAAAAACATTCTCATCAATGAACAGGTCATAAATATCATATAGTATTATAAGTGTCAACAATCTAAATTATATGGGTTAACCCTAGTGAGAAAAAATATTATTAATGTTCATCCAACGTATTGTCCGTTCTTGAGACTGTTCAGTAAAGAGGTACGAATATTCTGGACTTGTCATCTAGACTTTTGATTAGTAATTAGGAAATTAAGTTTTGATTTGAAAGACATTTCCACAATCGCATCACATTTTTTAGACATTTTTAATTTTTTCATGAATGTTATCGTTTATATATTTTTTAAAATACATTTCTAAAATCAAACATTTGAATCTAACCTTCGAGTAAACTGGTGCCCGAACTTTTGTTATTCATGGATTCAATTTTCGCAACTGTAAAAAAGACACATCAAAATTGGTTCATTATTGTTGAGTAAATGATAAAACGTATATAATTTATATGTTAGCAAATCTCTTTAGGTACAAAGTTTATGCTTCTATTTTCATGCAAGAAAACTTAAATTCAAGGATTAATATTTTTTCTAAGTGCTATTTATATTAAATATTAAATTTGATATATAAAATTATCTATAAAACAAGCTTAACCATGACGCAAAACATTTAGACTTTATGATTTACTTTTTTTAAACTAGTGATGCCTACCCTATGGCCCGCGAGCCACATTCAACTCTTTTGACAACGTAATGCAGCCCAGTTACTATTTCATTCTTACAGAAATGATGTTTCGAATATTTGCCCTGTATACAGTATAAAGTTAGGAAATGAAAAGCTAGGAAATGTAAATGTTCCTGACCTGTAAATAACAAAATTAACGAAGGTTTTCCAATGTGTAAAAGTACATTTTTTTGTACAAGTATATGTTTTACTTAGTTATGTATTTTTTATAAATTTTTAAATATGTATGCAAAGTTTATTTTTTATATTTTTTAAAAAAAAAGTTTTGTTTTTATTTACAAGAATAAAAAAGAAATATAAAAAACAAAGAAATGAATTACGAAAGAAGAATTAAATTCCCCCCTCATTTATTATTATATAATATTATATATTATATAAATTGATCTAAAAAATCACGAGTGCGCCTCAATCAATCGGATCTATAGATTTTATAATGAATGTAACAGACGATATAATATTAAATTATGGAAAACATTTACGAACTGTTTCAATTGCTTGCCAATGGGTGCTATATTAAGGAAACGATATTCTGCTGCCATGGTGGTCTTTTACCTGATTTTCAATCAATGGAGCAAATGAGGCACATTATGTGACCAACAGATGTTCCAGATCAAGATTTACTTTGCGAATTACTATGCTCAGATTCGGATACAGGAACAATGGGTCGGGAATCAAAAATGTTCGTAATTATTTTCTCCCCTCGACCCGGAATCCATCCCCTTACACCTTACTTTTTTTATTATTAAATTATAATTATTTTTCATTTGATTTTTTATACTTTTTCTTCCCTTCTTTATTATTCAATTATTTTTTCTCTTTTTATTTAATTAAATTCATTACAACATCAATAAAAAAACAAGACCATTCTCCACGAAACAATAATAATAATAATAATAATAAACCACACTTGTTGAATTACAAAATGCATTCATTTTTTCTTCAATCTTCGCTTCTGAAAATAATTTATTCTGATCAAACAACATTCTTAAATATTTCAATATTTTTAAATTATAAAATAAAAAATAATAAAATTTATTGCAAAAAACAAACCAATTAACTTGTTGAAATCTTCGAATTGCGTTTTGAAATTCAAATCTAAAATAATTAAATAAAATTTTCAAAATACAACAAAAGAAATAAAATCAAAATAATATTATTTAATTCAATAACATTACTTTCAAAATTATTTTTCTATGCAGAATAACGAACAAGTTAATTTAGTCATATGTTGTTAAGCATTGAATAAATAACAATAATGTCATGAAGGAATCTGTGTTAACAACCTTCACAAACTATGAAAGTTAGCTAGAGAATATGTTGAAAACGACATCCTTCAATGATATTTTTTATATCCCATTATAATTTCTCAATTTCTGTCGACGTAACAATCTCTTCTTTAACCCATAGATTTGAATGTGTTTATCTTTAAGGCCTCTCAAAGTGTCCAGTGTTCTAGGCTCATGGACCTAAAGGGTCATCAAGAAATTCACAAGCACAGACCAATAATTGCAATAGAAACAACGTAATAGTTATTGGAACTTACTAAAATAAAAACACCTTTCTTGCAAATGTTTCAGGTAATTTTATTGATATATGCTTCTTTCACAGAACACTGGTCCGATCATACCAAAAGTGAACATTTGAGTTCATATGGTAGGAAGTCCATTATCGAATGTTTAGATACTTCCTTACTGTTTTTCATCTTGCTAATATGCTCTGGGTATGAAAGAAACCTTGTTCTAAAATATTTTCGTGTTTACCACATGTTGTAACTAACAATGAAAATATTTCGCATAAAATTAATAAATATTGGATTTGAATGATTTCCAAAATGATTTTAGCACGTTCGCGGACAAAACGCTTATTTCCGTCTAAGAACTTATGCTGACGTAGGACCTCACAGTTTGTGTGTCCGCGAAAGTGTCAATGGTTTAAAGGTAAAATATTATATAGGTCACCCTGAATATATAGCGTACAATTATTAAAGTCTTTATTGAGGGTCTCGAAATTGAACTTCAACATTAAGCATTTATTTTATTTTTTTGAAAACCTTTTCAAAATACCTTTTCTAAATTATAAAATTATTTATTTATTTATTTACCTTTCAGTTTTAATTACTTTTATGATTGATGTGATACATTTATAACTTGTAGGTTAAATAAGTATTTTATGGTGTTTTTCCTTAGAAAATATTATTTTCAATTACAAATAGAATTATATTATTAATATAAAATAACAATGAAAATATTTTATAATTGTCAACGCGTTTATTTTGCATATATATTAATATGATTATTGTTAATACTAAAGTTATAAGCAATGTAAATAATTAAATATGAAACCTATTGTGTTAATAAACGCTTTTATTTGAGAATCTAAAAGAAAATAAAATTTTTTTAATAATAATTAAATAATATTGAATAAAGAATATTACCAAAAAATTAATTATAAATAAAATAAAAACAAATTAAATATAAATAAAGTTCAGTATGAAGAATTTATTTTATCTTCTTTTAATTAAAATGTTCGGAAATTTGTTGTCATACTCAAAATTGAATAAATAACTTCCTAAAGTTTCGAACCCTTAAGTTATTTTTAACATATTTCGACTAAAATTTGCTATAAACTAGGTATATTTTTAATTGGAATCCTCGATTCCTAAACTATAGATATTTTATAAATTTATTAAGTAATAATTAAGTTTTAACATTTAGAAAAACCCTGTTTGGAGGAATCACTTTATAGTAAAATACAAATGCAAGAAACAAAGAAACAAGAAAAGACAAGGAATCTACAGGATAAAACGAAATAGCTTGATTTGGACCACTTGGTTATTGTAATGGAGTTCTAAGATGAAAATTATCAAATCATTGTATTTTGTAACTTTGAATGGCAATCACTTCAGAATCTAATTTTTGATCCTGATTCATAACCTTTGAAATGATTAGTTGTAAAGCAGGAATAATAATTTTTCTAGAACAGTATGTCTGTTCTAATTCATGCAATACTATATGAGGTACTCAAATCATTATATACTTTCAAACTTGTTCTTTTAAACATTGAAAAAATCATGCATTGTGAGATGTCTAAATTAATATTTGTAAATATTAAATGTAAACTAACTACATAATTGTATTCTATAGCACATTGTACAAAGACGATCATTTTGGGGTCTAGTTCTTTGACCACATTAACTGTTGTGTGCCCTCAATAGCCACATTCGATTGAACGATTCCATAATTGATCAGTTCTGAATTATTTGCACAATGAATACGTTTTTCGTTTTTATAATTTTAATATCTTTCATATTTTTAATTATCTCCACTTTAATTACATTTACTCTGGCTCGGGTGTCCAAAAGGCAATGAACTTTTCTATCTTTCACATAAAAATCCACACTTGGACGTCAGTTCAGTTCTTTATAATTTATCTTAAACATATTAAAATATTTTTCAATATTTTCGTTTTACCATTTAGTTTCTTAACATCCAGAGTTTTCATACTTTTACAATGTTCTCGATTTCCAATATCCTTACATTCAAGTAACTCTCCGATGTAAATAAAAATGAATTAATAAAATCTAATTGCTTTATTAATTACATAATCATGTGTAAATGTTAAATTATTAAATATATTTTAGAACCAAAATTCTGCTTTTGGAGTTCTCGTAATATGGCAATCAACGATACGTCAATTAATCATGTGGTTCCTAGAATTATCATTACAGGTTGCAGAATATTCTTTGACATAGACAACATTTAAGGTGATGTTCGATGTATTATTGTCAACGGATTCTTGACCAAGAAACTGATGTCGTTTTATGAAACAGTCAACATGAGGATCACCAATATTGAAGAAAGTCTCTAGTAGGTATTTAAGAAACCGTTTTCTCTTATTCAATATTATATGAATCTTTCAAATTATGAAAAAGTTTTTTGTATGACTAATATGATTGTATTTTTAAATCACTCATAAAGATTTGTACAATAATGTACAAAAGAATAAGGATTTTGAGTTTTTTGTAATAATTTACAATATTTTAAATAATTTAAAATAAATGTTAATTTGATTTGAAAATAAAGAACTTTTATTTAATAATCCAAAACAAAATATTATTTAAAAAAAAAGAAAATAATCAAATTGAATTAAATATTATTTATTAATTTAGAATTTTGAAATATATAATAATTTTTGAGTTTTAAAAATAACTGAGATTTGAAAATGAAGGATCAGTAATAATAATTGATTTTTAAATTAGTAAAAAAGTAGAAATTTTTGTTAATAAAAAATATTAATTGTGCTATTTATGAATTCAAATATTGATTTAACTAACAATAGACTCGATGTAGCTATGTTACAATTGAACTATTATAATAAATTATGTCATGTAAGAATTGAAGTTATTTACCCATCATTTGTCTCATTTCCTCTTTCTCTGAATGTCCTGGAGATGTATGAAAATCAATAATTCATAATATTATTACATTATCATTACTGTTATCAATCATGTATCGTTGGCTTTTATAATTTCTATAATCTTTCTTTGTTCCTAAAATATTAACAAATTTAAATTTAATCGTAGAAACATAATTAGACAGAAAATAATTTCTCCCGAACGTGTGTGTATTTTTGTTTCCTGAGACCTACTTTAGTTTCTTTGTTCATGGGGTAGTAGCAATCGTGTGTCTGTATGCATGTGCATGCGTCTGCATTTAACAAGTCCATATTGATCTGGCTACATATATCAAACTGATAACAAAGACCGATTCAGGTTTCAGTTATAATTGTTATTTAACAGTTATTAAACACTGAATTTGATCCCAATGAATCAACAATATTAGTAATAAATTGTATAGAATGTTGTCTAGACATAATTTCAGACTAGTAGTACCTATGTTCAGAATAACCCTTTTAATTAATAAGCCAAATATTATAATATATTATAATTAAATAAAATGTCACTATTTATTGAAAGGTATGGTGACAGCTTTAAGTTAACAACATTACATCATGATAACAGAGCCAAAGCCGCGTAGATGTTGTAATTCAAATAATGTACCTATTTTTTATATGATATAGTTAAAATGAAAGTTAATTCACGTCCAATAAACTAACTCGACTACGTTCATAACGTAATAGATCACATTTTCATTAAGGACCTGCGACCTGATAATGATGGAAAAATCGTCGAAATATATCATAAAAGTATATTTTTATGTGAATTTGCTTTTTTTCAAATCATTTACCGATATTGAAGATTTATTTTTAAAAACGTGGTTATAAAATAAACTATTTTTTATTAAAAATTTCTATTACTTTAAAAATTCTAGTAATTGTACATTCGTAATAAACAATTTTAAGTATAAGTTACATTATGTTTCTGTTTTAATTTGATATTGCTGCTTAACATTGTTTGAAAATATTGTATTTCTCTTCGTAATAACTTGTTTTATTGGTTTTCTTTATTAAAAAGTGAGTACTACAAAAGATTCATTCAAAAAATTACTTATATTTGCAACCTGTATCAACTTCAGGGATGCTTTAAGAGATCATACTTTCTAAAGAATGTAGGTAAGAACTAAATCTGACAAAATTTGATATTTTGAAATACTGCAATCCAATTGGTCAGTTCTATAAGCTGGGATAAGTATTTGACGTTGTTATTTTTGGGGCATTAAAAAACGTTGTTGAATGTTTGGTTGAAGTTAGTCTTACCGTCTCCAGACACATAATGAACAAACAGAAACTTTTTTATTAATATAAATTTAGTTCAAATGTTGTATTGAACTATTTTTCTATAAATTAATTTTTATTAACTTTGAAATGAAAGAATTAACCCTACTATGAACAGAACCTGTTAGCATTATTTAAACTTCTAATCGTATGATCAAATAAAACATTCTTAAAACCATTTAAGTCACAATATTGCACATCACAACATTGATTCTGATAATCTTATATAACATTTTGCATGCTTTAATGAATTTCATTAATTGTTGTTAGATACAAAAATCTGATTTTCATATTACCATTGATGTGGTGAACCAAACTTTGCTGGTTTGAAATTTTATTCAAATTTCTAACCATGTTACTATTGGGTTCTTGCTCAAAAGACATTATCATGAACACAAAAATTTATTTCTATAACAATTTGAATTTTTTAAACAAATATTTTTGAGGAACTTTTGTACTTTCTTTTCTGCACAACCAATATAAATAAAAATATGGTTAGTATATTTTTTTACAAATTACAATTCTATATTTTCTTTAATAAAAAATTATAGTGAATTAAAATTTTGTCACAAAAATTTTGTTGCGTCTTTTATTAATTTTTCAATTTTATGGTACATTTAAATTTACCTGTTTCTAAATTATATTTTCCAAAAAAAAATCGCATTTTTATTTAAGTCGATTTAATGTTTTTCAATTATTTTTTAAGTCCAATTTTAATTTCCAAAAAAATATAATTACATTTTCCAAAAAAAATTATAACCACATTTTTAATTTACTTTGATTTAAAAGTTACCAAAATGGTTTAGTTTACTTTTATTTCGCAAATAAAATATCAAACTTAAATTACTTTTATTTTATTTCAAATAATTATTTTCATCAAATTTGAAATTAACTTTTTATACTTTATAATAAATCTTTACATAAATCTTTTAATAACCCTACCGTAACATTTATTTTATTTCTTACTTAAATTATTTTTTTTACATTAAATTTCTGAAAATCTTATTTTAACATATTTATAACAATATTTTACGGAATGTAATTGTTTATTTAATAATTTGATAAGATTCAAAAATTTTATATTTTATGAACGCGCCCAACAGTTACAATTTAAAACCTGAATACTTTTTAAGATATATACGTCGTGACATGAAAAAAATAAATATAAGTTTTTTATACAAAGATTCTCCTTAAAAATATCAGATTCCATATGGTGATTGCGAGGAACATTTTCTCATGACGTTTAGTTTATGTTTCATTTGGTATATAGTTTGGGAATGGTCTCACTTACCTTAATGGAAGATTGATATTTCAAATGTTTTTGATACACAAACTATTCTGACATGATTTATCAAACCGCAATTGTAAAATTATATAAAAAAAAATATTTCAAATAATCTGTAATTTAAATTTTTAAAATAATTAATAAAATTTCCAAAACTTATAAAGTTTATAAAATTTAAAGAATTTTGAAGATTTATAAAACTCATATTTCTACAATTTGTAATATATAATTTGAATGTTTGATGTTTTGTGTTTGACTGTTGTATGTTGATTTGGAATTGTGTCTCTTCCTACCGAGATAAGTGATTAATATCTTAATTCTTATTATCTGAAAATATATGTTGTTTAAATCTATTTCTAATTTAAAATAATTGTAAAATTTTAAATAACTTTATTAATTTTTTTTAACAATTTTTAAATAAATAAATTGAATAATTATTTTTAAATATTAATAATCATTTAAATTTTTAATCAATAAAATTTTGAATAAATATTTTAACAATTTATGTAATTCTCCATTTACTCAGATAAAAAGATTAAAGTCATTAATCAATTAGTTAGAATGCAATCGCACGAAAGCTTTGACAAAGATTGTCTTACGGACAATCAAACTTGTTATGTTAATTGTTATCCATTTAAAATAAAATGACTAATTCCGATTCTAAGATTTATTTATCAAAACACAATATCAATAATCTCGACTATTTAATGAGAAAAATAGTGATGTTATAATGACTAACATTTTCAAAGCCTTTTCATTGGTTTACACATGTATACTATCAACATACATTCAATATCAACAGCTTATATGATCAATACCATTGAATTAATTTAGAGGCTAACTATGTCAGAATGCCGTTAAATGTCCAATGGAATGGTATGTATATTGAACATTTTTGTGATATTCATTTTTTACTTTTGTATATGTGTTAACTTCTAATTGATTTTAAAAGTTTGAATAAATTTTGTGCAAAATAAGTTATTTGTTCCAAAAACAATAAGATACTTTATCAAAACTATGTATACATACGTACAGTTATGATGTATTGTACGTCAAATAATTAAATATAATTACGTTGTCTCAAGAATTTTTCTATATTAATTTTAAACTTAGTCTCAGTTGTCAACATTGGTTGTTTTGTTTGTTTTATTTCATTTGAACGTGGATTAAATGACATTTGAAAATTCAATACTGGTTGAACTTACATCTACAATAATTTGTTTGTATGGCTTAATTTTCTGTATATTATGTATATTAAGTCTTTATAAAAATTCAAAAATTTCATAGCCATAATATATATAAATATATGTATATATATATATATATATATATAT
>MQRK01252694.1:0-10156 GCA_001938485.1 Girardia tigrina | reverse complement strand
ATATATATATATATTATGGTTATGAAATTTTTGAATTTTTTAAAAAGAATTAATTTCCTGTGTCATAAATCAATGAAATTTTATTAGAAAACATTGAAAACATGTTCCATTCCTCTTAGTTGTAAAAAAGGATTCCACACAATTGAAATAACGATTTAATCTTGCGAGTGCTGCTACTGATACAGTGGCTTTGCTCCAAATCCTTTAAAACTTTTGTAAATTAAAAGTGTTTAGAAAAGGAGTAAAGGGATACTCTTTAGACCAATCGGCTAGTGAAATGATCCATCCCTCTTAAAGACAAAAACTTTCTAATGGGGCATCCAAATGATCATCTTACTATCCTGGTTTTAGTGACTCTGATTCTGAGACTGACGACAGTGAATATGAAAACGATGAAGAAGAAGAGAGGTTTATATTTTACACAAAACAAGTTTATGTAGTGTACAAGTTTTTTTTACATCTAAAAGTTCTGTGATAAATATTATATTAAATATTAAATATTATATATTAAATAAATATTAATATCTTAAATATTATATTACGAAATTCATAGTTTTGAACAATCCTTAAAATTATCGCATCATATTCTAGATATTTAGTTATTTTGTGGCTGGGTTGATCTCCTCCAATAAAACTCTCAAATCCTTGATCACGGCCTTTTTGAACATTTTTAACTCATCAATTAGTTTCCAAAAAGTTGGATATGATACTCATAATTCTGTTTGGAGACGTTTATGAGCAACTTCCGCATAATTTTTAGTATGGTTTTCGTTTGATAAAGTGCACTGATAAACTGTCAACAGATCTGGTGAGAAAAGTGCAGGTTACGCCTTTCTTTTTGAGTAAGACTGCCTATATAATTTTCTTCAAAACAGTTGACGACTTGGACTAAATCTACTTTAATAGATTCTGCTAATTCTTCCACAAATGCATCTAAATCATCAATAGTAACAAAAACTTTTCAATCGTTTTTACTGAAAGAGTAAAATCATGATTATTATTATATTTTTGTAGTAAGCCTTTGTTTGAAATATGTTTTTTAATATTTATGATTACGTGAAAAAAACAACAATTGATGCAAATTCCAGGAAATGATACACTAAATGAATTTATTGCTGCAAGCTCAAAAATCAAAGAAACAGACATTAGTTTCAAGTTTGGCCAAATTTCCTTTATCATTCAAAGCATCCTGGAGTAGGTTACTTCTTGTTTATTAAGTAGCAAGGCGTATATGATTGGAAATACAAAACCTGTCGATCAACTAATAGTAAATAAATTTGAGTGAATAATATGAGATATATATTAAAGATTCCATCAGAAAATATGTTATCAATCAAATGAGTCCAATGTTGAATTGATTCCTTTCAAAAAATCAAAATTCTGTTTGTCTCCAAATCCAGAATCAGCTAAAAGAAACCTCTCACTATTTATGCCATTATCATATTTTTGATAAATTTGGGGTAAAAAATTTCAGTAAGATTTTGTGGCTACAAAGAAGCCAGTACAATGTCGTTTCTTGAACACTGCACCATCAACGTCATTAAATTTTTAGTCGGCATTTTCCCTTGAATTGCCTCAGTTTTGCAGGCAAAATTTGATTTAACAACTAAGCAGATGCTTCAGCAGTATTCTTTGCTCTAAACCTCATACATGTTTTTATTCTTGCCATCTGAACAAATGATGAATAAATACCATGATTATGATCATTCATTAGTAATATGAATTCATCATTAGATGTTCAGCTATGTAAACGCGCTAAACAGGGTGGTTACTCTGTTTTATTTCTCAACGTCAGAAAGATTTCGTCCCCTCAGCGATAAATTTATTGAAAACTTATAAAAATCCATCATGTTCATATTTAGGTCGATTTCGGATCCATCCCATAGTTGCTTGATTCATCACAATTTATAGGCACTTATTAGTGAGAAAAGTGTGTTATTTAAACGAAATTCTATTATCATTTCATTTTATACAATATTTGATCAAAATTATATTGGCACTTTTTTATGTTGCCCAAGTGAACTGCTTTCACAAACACACACATACACATATATATATATATATATATATATATCCTGAATCTTGAACGCTAATTTAAAAAATTTGAAATTTTGAAAAATAATAAAAGGTTTTTTTAATAAATCGATTATTGTAAATGTTTCGGAAATCCTTTTTCCATCATCAGCAATTATATTTGTTAGTTACTTTTTTTCTTTTTTTATTTAGATAGTTTTTTATAAAGTTATTGGATTCTATTTTATGAAAGAAGTTGGGAAAACCTTTGTAAATGATATAAAATATTTAAAATGAACATGTATAAACAATTTAATAGAATTTGCCTTTAAAAACCATACCTTTTCCAGTGCAGTTTTCTAATCCTTTTGCTAAATAGGAAAAAAGAAAAATTAGGAAGTTCATAATTTTATTCATAATATTTATGTGAATTGCTCAAACATACCAACTTTATAATCAATTTAACATATTTTGTGTCCCCCAAATACTTTAAACAGAACGACATAATTTAATTTATTTCATTATTAGTAATAATTTATAAGGATTTTAGAGATTATTTATTATTTTATTATTTTATTACAGATTATTACAGGAAGCAAAACGTGTTACATCCTCCAAATGGTTAAACTATCGGCTACGATTGAATTTTTAAATTGATGTCTTAATGGAATATTATTTTTAAAATCTAATTTTACTTTTATTCCTTTTAAATTTTATTTTAGTTAATTTTAATGTGTAATTTACTAAAGTTTTGCCGATCTTTTTAATTTAGACTGATCCTAAAGCCCTTTTAATATTAGTTTAATTATTTTCCTAGGCACTATTATTCAGTAGAAATTATGGTGCTATTCTCACAAAATCAATATTTGAGTTGTTAAAAGGAGCTTACTTTTTTGTATGTATAATGTCTTTCAAATAACTCATGAGAATGAAATCTCTAGACAATAGATCTGGTTGTCTCGAAGCACAAAGTAAATGGTTCCATCTAAAAATCCAATGTCCAGAGAAATCTTCGAAGATCCTTCGAATAACGTACTAGGGTACCATCTTGTAAAATTATGTCTTTACGATTAAATTTAATGCTGACGCTAAAGGGAAGACAAGAAACGTTGATCTAAATATCTTAAATTAGCACCCTTAATTGCGTTCTTTGGACAAAAGGAAGGCTATTAAAACTTGATAATAGAAAGTTTAGATGTCTCTTTTGCGTGTTTCGACAATTAAGACCATGTATATATTGTACAAAATCTTGGATTCTTTTAGTCAGTCTTCACTCATTCCTCCACTTGATGTTTTCATATCTCCAAAAAACTCTTAAGATCTGATAATTACAAAAAATTATAAAGTTTAAGACAGAGTTTTATCGTGGCACGTTAAAACACCGGAAAAAACGTCGAAAATATGAAAAAATCGAAAAAAAACAATTGGATCGGTCTATTAAAAACCTATTAATTTTTCGTTGAAAACTACATATTTCTTTTTTCTCCTAATGGTTTCACCATTTGTCAATATAAGGAATTTTTGAAAACACGATCTTCTTCAAATTTTACTTGCTGCATAAAATTTTTAAGTGTTGGATTCAAATTACCAATTATATTTCTGAATGAATTGTGCCATCATTCAATGACATTATTAGTTATTGGAATATCCTTAAAAACACGTGTTCTTACATACCATATATGAAATGGAAAACTGACTCTACCTAAAATTTCATCAAGTTCCGTTCCCATATAATATTCGTGAAAATATGAATAAATTTCTGAAAGGTAATTTGGGAAAGACACATCTCATTTTAAAAAGTTAAAAACATTTCTAATATGTTGTTTATTAATTGTTCGGAGATTAAATTTCGAAAATAATTTTCATTTTCGGTGATCAAAATAATAATTTAAGTATATTTAGAAATTTCATTAATTTATTTATTCATTCATTCACTTAAGCATTATTTAATAACACATAATTTCATTTGATGTTTTATTAATACTTTTTTTGATGTTTTAACGCGGTACCAGTTTTAGAGTTGTTCGTACTGACATGTACAAACCTTAAAACGTTTTGAATAGTTTTCTTATGGTTGTCTGTGTCTGACGTTATCCTTATTATAACAATGTCGATAGTGCCTTCTCTTTTTTATTTTCTTCACTTAGACTGCCACTTTTTGTGGATTTTAGTCATATCCTCTTATTTTTTCTGATTTGATTTAAGATGTTAAAAAATATTTTGAAAATTCTTACAAATTTATAACTTTAGTTCAAGGTCAACCAGGTAAAGAAAAAAAAACAAAACACGTTATACAAGTCAATTTACTACTAAAATATAAATGAATTCTACCACTCTCAATTATTTATCTAAATAAATGTTGTCAAATTTATTCTTGTGAGGAATATTTGGAATGTTGATGTTTTGTGTTGATTCGGGATTGTGTCTTTCCTGTTCAGATGGCTGAGTAATATTCTAATTTTTATTATCTGAAACAAATTTATTCAAATTTAGATTTATTGTTCAAATTTATTTTTAATTCATTATGATTATAAATTTTAGATGATTTTATTTTTTTTCAAATTTTAAATTATTAAATTAAATTATATTTTTAAATGATAAATAGTAATGTTAATTTTAACTAATAAAATATTTTGTAAATATTTTTAAAAGAATATAAAGGCTCAAGTTAGTTGAGATTTTAAGATGAAAATTATTAAACTTGGACCGATGAATATGAATGAAAACACTATTACGGATTGTCACAGAGATAATCGAAATTGCAATTGTAATAAATGTGTGAGTTCTTATAACAATTTTTTAGAGGGAATTAAAATAATAAATGACTTTTTCATCACTCTGAACAAATAATAATTTTCTGTTAATGAAAATAATAACTTACTAATTAATTTGAATCTGACTTCGATTAATAATAACACCACAAGAAAAATATTTAAAAATACTGAAAAAAATTATTATGCCTTTAAATTGATAAAAATAAAGTTTACCGACAATAAATGCAATATAAAGAATTATATCTGAAAATAAATAGAATATACAAAATAAATACAATATTATTATCATATTATTATTTTTATTATAACAAATGTCTAATATATCTAGATGGATAAAAAATTAATAATGAAATATTATTAAATAAGTGTACATCATTTACCCGAATATACTTATTTTACTGCAATATATTAAATTTTGAAACCAAGTAAAGTTTATTGTTGCTAGCGGTTTAACCGTCATCATCAAAACAATCAATACGTAATCAGTACATCACTTAAAACCTCCTAACAAAAGTTTAAAGAATGAAGTTTGAACGTTAATTTAAGCATTCAAAGATTTTATAAATAACGCTTCACATGTCACTCTCTCCAAATAATTATTAAATTGAGTGCACATAAATTTATAGTGTTGTGAATTTATGTATCCTATACAATGTTTTCTATGTCCTTCAATGTTACTTTCACCTTAACTTGAAGTCTCTCGAATGTATGTGACTTTACACGTCTCACATGTATATTGTTAAATGAGATTTGAAGCAATCCTAATGGTGTTGGAGATTTCTTGTCGAGCATACTTTCATGACGATGACGGTTATACCGTCGAAATTGTATTGACTTAAGTGGGCGTCAAAATTTCTTATTTTACAACTTTTTTCTTTAAATTTATTTTAGTGACGTCTTCTAATAAATTTATACTGGTGTCATTCTTATTCTTTATCCCTATGACACAAATATTATATCAAGACGTTTTATATAATCTGATTATGTTCAAAGTTAAACGAAACATGTAGAAGGATTACCCTGAATAATATTTTTTACTTATTATATGATACATAAGACAATAGAAGAGTTTAGGAATTTTTTTCTGAAATTTTACTCATCTGTTAATATTTAATTTTAAAGGGGTCAAAAAATACAAATTAAGAGAATATTTTGCATATTTCGTTGGAAACAGATTTTAGTTAATTTACTCAAAATAAGTTTCAAAATAGGATATCAATATTTGCAAATCATTCTCTCATATTACGTCTAACAATCTTTCTAATGGATTTTTCGTTGTTTACACTAATCCAAGATGACCAGTCATAAAAGTATTATTCACTGAATGAAAAAAATTAAAATCATGTTCAATATTTGAAAAAATAAACAATGATTTACGTAAATGAACAAAACATGGGAACAAGTCCCTAGATAAAAATATGAAATTTTATTTAAGAAACATTGTGTTGCGATTTTCCTATAAAGATGTTGATTACAGCAAAGAAGAATCGAATTATTACAGTTTCAAGTGAAAGAAAAAACAGAAAGGTTACTTGCCACAATAAAAGGAAAAGTAAGATCGAGAATCAACTAAATCTTTTAGTTACTTTATGAGTGAAGTTTGTTAATTTCAGATAATTGGATTTAGGATAGAGTTGAATTAATGAAGGTATTGACTGATATCGGAACAAATACGTAATATTATGTTTCGGGTTTGGTGTTGGATTGCAGAATGAGTCATGGTAGTGTCGGTAGAATAATGCGTAACAAGTAGAAATTATACTACAATTATTTTATACCTTATGATTGATATTGTTGAATGAATGTATATTTTGATGTTGAATGATCAAAATGAATGTGTGATGATGACTCTGCTATCTGATTCTGGGTTGATAAAATGTTGACTGACTTAACAACTATATATATATACCAGATGAAGAAAGAAATTTGATTGAAAGTTAATAAGCAGAAATTAATTGCTCATAATCTTTTTATTTTAATATTTTATATAATATTCTGATCTTTACGTTTTTTTGTTTTGTTACTTTATTTAACTTTTTTGGACAAAAATCATAATGGAATGAAAGGAAACAGGTCTGCTCAATTGCATGCTGTGAGCCAATGTGCAAAATTACAGATGAATAAAAGCAAGGGTGGTAAAGTCATTTACAATGATCATGAAGGGTCTATTATTTCTAAGGTTCAAATAAATACGAATGATTGAAAAATTTTATTTTGATAATACAAATATAAACCTGGGATTTATATTAATTATTTTGAAAAGAAGCACAAATTATTATAAAATCTCTAAATCAAAATTGCGTGGCATTAAAGACTCCAATCTTTTACCATTCTTGTACTAGTCTCAATAAACTCATTTAACATGACAATCTCCTTTAAAATCATCAATTGAGTTTGTTCCTTGTATTTAGTAACCAATAAAAAAATTATTGGACACAGTTCTTATTCTTATTTTATTTGTTCTATTCAACCTATGAAAAATTGGATTAAATACAAAAAGTATTTTTTAAAAAATATCAATGTTGGACATGTTTCGATCAGAATCTTTGATTGTATTCAGCAACTTTATTTTTTTCACTTTTGGTTTTGTTTTAATTTAGGATATATCTTATTCGTGTCGCGTTTTTTGTTCTTAAAGCTATCGTGACCAAGGAGAATATCCCTAGAGATCAAGATTACAATGATCAAGGTCATTGCGATTGAATTTGATCGCATCTTACTGTATTGAAATCCAAACATCTAGTCGATAATCCCGGTGTTTCAGAAGTTACATAGCCAGATTTAAACAGCTAACGGTAGTGGCTGTGGACAAAGAAAGAAATGTGCTGACGGCTCTCGTATTGAAGCGGCTGGAATTCGTAATCTTGTTGAATAGTGTGAAGGCGTTAGAGAAGTGAAGAGAAGCTGGGTGGACTTTATTGCGGTATGATAAATGCTCTCGTTTCGAGCTTTTTAGATGAGGGAGGCGGAAGAGCGAGGATTTGGATGGATCGTAATGTGAGGGATAGAAGTGATCAACCACTGGAAAGGCTGCAAAGCTAGGAGCATTTTCTGCTCATCCTATTGGGAACTTATGTAGAGAAGTCAGTTTTCGATATAAATGTTGGCTTTTTCTTTTGCTCGAGCAATGCACCTTGATGACAAGGAACAAGTGAAAATTGGATAAATCGCAAGATGTTCAATCGGCAGTTTTCCGGTTTTATGTTAATTACAAATATATATTCGTGTAGCGCATGTTTTCGACATTTAGTAAAATAATTTGTAATAGTTTTGGCATATTCAAAATAAAATTAAAAAAATCTAACTTAATAAATTTAATTGATCTGTAAATAATAATAAAAATATTTATTAACTTATTTAATCTTCAATTAGTTTTTACTTGTTTTATTTGATACAATTTCTATTTTCTCTTTCATTTCGACTGAAATTATTTATTAATATTATTTTAATTTTATAACTATTATTTTCATTACATTTCAAATAAAGCATTTATTAAAAGTAAATAATTATGATAATAAATATCTTGGAACACATCTAAATGAGTTATTATCAAGTGGACCTACAAATGTTTCGTGACCAAGAATTAACATCCTCCTTATTCAGTATTTATATTTAAATTCATCCTTTAAAATTAATTTATTCCAAGTTATTAAAAAATGGACTGTATCCTGTACGATTTGTATCATATAAGTGGACGAATTTAAGAACTAAAATCAAATCAATCGACCCTTATTCCACTTTTGGTTCTTCCAACTTCAACGAAGATATCGAAGAAGATATCGAATATCAAAATGTTGTCAATCTGTAACCTGATGTTTTCTTCTTTTCATTCTTGTTAAAATATTTTGACTTAATTTAAGGTATTTAAAACAAAGTCCTACAGGAGAATGCTGAAGATCACATAGAAAAAAGAACAACTGACTAGAACCATAGAAGAGATCATGAACAAAAGGAACCAGACATTCTATGGACATCAAATAAGAAAAAATGTACTAGCAAAGTTTATTATTGAAAGATATGTAGAATAAGAACGACAAAAAGAATAAGAAAAAGATGACTTAAATTAATGAATCTAGTAGAGCATTGAACATTTGAGAAGAGCAGCTGCAAATATTTCGGCCAGATCCAAGAGAAAACGGAAAGAAAAATAGTTTTATTTGCACAAGTGCTTCTTGTTCTGATTGGTTTATATGCTCAATACGACTACAAATAAAAATATAAATTTATAAATCGCGACACCCCTAGTCAAATAATTTGGGAGGACATTAATACTATTTTAATATGATGATGTTAAAAAAATTTAGTAAATTGTGTTGTTAGATGTTACTAATTTGACAAAATGTTCAATTTTGTATTAAAAACAGAGAGAATTTTATTTTGATTATTTATTTCGACTTCAATTATAAAATTTTAATTAATTAAAACTTTTTATAAAAAATTATTGAAACAATTTTTTTTAATTTGAAAACTATTTCGTAATAAAACATCGAATTACTGTTTTGCTTCAAGATATCTTGTAGAACTAAACAAATCGTTATCAAATAATAAAATATATAAATAAAATATTTTACAAATATTTGTGATGTTGGGAGTAGGACAATCTGTAAAATGGTAAAGTAAACAACGAATGGCGGTTGTAAAATGTCACCTTTGCAAGCCGAAAGAAGATTATTACAATCAATATCATCTGAAAAAGCAAAATAATTAATTATTTATATTAAATATTAATAATGTTTATTTAAGAGAACAAATAAATATTGTTACATGTGTTTATAATATTTTGTGGATTAATTAAGAATATTTCTTTTTATTCATATTACATTTTACATAACCATATTTACATGAATATTTATTGAAAATATTCATATTTATATATGATAAATTAATAATATTTATATTTTTAATAGAGTATTAAGAACGCTAATTTGATATTGTCACAATATAGCTTACTAAAAGCTCGTTGTTTAGTTGTCCCGACTCGTAAATTTGAGAAGCTAACCACAATCAAGTCGAGCGAGTAAGGTTCTTGACCATTGGACGCGTTGTAAGAAAATAACCTCTTACGTTTCAAAGTATAATATGCATTTCCTACGTGTATTCACGCGTGTGTTATATTCGAAAGTTTTTGTTTGATGGAGATTTAATGCTGTGAAAGTCAAACTATATTCGTTAAAAATATTATTTGTTTTTTGGAAAATTCAAGATCTTGGTAACAATGTCACTACTGACATTAATTTTTGTCAACGTTTTGTGTTTCTATTATTCTGCTTATCGAAGTCATATTTCGTATTCGTCATGAAGACATAAAATCAAACCAGCAACATTCAAAAATTTCCTTCCTAAAATATTATTAATAAAAAAATTTTTTT
>MQRK01252688.1:5519-18038 GCA_001938485.1 Girardia tigrina | reverse complement strand
ATATATATATATATATACATATATATAATTATATAGATAAATTTAGATAAATTTATTTTTTTTTAATCATTCTGAAACAGGTAGGTTCAAATTTACTAAAACTTACACCACATATTTTTTTTATTTCATTAAGTATTTCTTCTAATTTATATGCACCAGGTTCTAACTTAACATGACATTCTAAATTTTTCTCTTCTGAATATCCATTTTCTATTTTTTTGTATATGAAAATTTATTATTCTCTTCTGTAATATTATAAATATTATTATAAGTTGGAAATGCTACTAATGCCATTTCATAGTTTTTATTTTGATCTAATTTTTCTCCATGAGATATTATAATTTCAGATGTATTTGATGTTTTTATAAAAGTTTTAGAATATATCATTTTTCTTCATATATTTTTTAAAATAAAAAACATTTATGTTTTTACAAATAAAAAATATTTAAACTTCTCTTATATGTAATAATATACTAATTTCTTTTCCATTAAAATCAATTAACTTATCATTCTGGTCAACAATCTTAATACTAATATAACTAAATTCGGGACTAATAAGTGGTAAATAAAATGGGTGATTAGGTCTTTCATCAATTTTACTACGTATTGGAACACAATCAGCAGGAAGAGAATATAAATATGAATCTACTATATTACATTTAATATTTATACTTTTAACTATTCCTAATTTTGGTGAGTTTTTAGCTAAAATAGTATTTTCACCACAATAACCCTTTTTTTCAAAACCTAATACTTCCTCTATACTATTCCCGAAACTAAAATTTATTTCAGTGTCGGGAGGAATATGCATATAAAGTTTCCCAGTAGGTTCGAAGTTAGTAAAAGATACACCACATATTTTTTTTTATTTCACTAAGTATTTCTTCTAATTTATATGCGCCAGGTTCTAATTTACTATGAAAATCTATTTCCTCCACTTCTTCATAAATATCTTTTACTTTTTTTTGTATATCTAAACCTATTATTATTTTCTGTAATATTATAAATCTTATTATAAGTTGAAAATGCTACTATTGCTATTTCATAGTTTTTATCTGGATTTAAATGACCACTAAAAGGTATGTCAATTTCAGATGTATTTGATGTTTTTATAAAAGTTTTAGAATATTTCATTTTTCTTTATATATTTTTAAAATAAAAAATATTTATGTTTTTACAAATAAAAAATATTTAAGCTTCTCTTATATGTAATAATATACTAATTTCTGCTCCATTAAAATCAATTAACTTATTATCTTGATCAACAATTTGAATACGAACTTTATGAAATCCTCTCGAACTAATTGGTGTATAAAATGGAGAATTTATTCGTTCATCAATTATACCACGTGGGATAAGAGAATTAATAGGGAAAGAATATAAACATGTACCTGTTATATCACAACTAATATTTATTGTTTGAACCGAACTTAATTTTGGTGGAATTTTAGCTAAGATCTTATCTCCACCTTTATATAATTTTTTTTCAAAACCTAATAATTCATGAAAGCTATCTCCTTGACTAAAATCTATCTCATAATTGATGGGAAGATGCATATAAAGTTTTCCAGTGGGATTATATTTTGTAAAATTTACATCACAGTAAGATTTTAATATATAAAATAGTTCTCTTAATGTATACAATCCTGGTGTTATTTCATGCCAAAAATATTCTCCTTCTATATCCTCACATTTATAATCTACTTTTTTATAATATTTAAGCTTATTATTATTTTTTGTAATATTATAAATATTATTATAAGTTGAAAATGCTACAATTCCTATTTCATAATTTCTATCTGATAATAAATAACCAGGAAAACCTATTGTAAAATCAGATGTATTCGATGTTTTTTTTAATGTTAATGAATACCTCATATTTTTTTATTTTTTTAATTGATTTATGTTTTTAGATCTCTCTAATATCCAAAACTATATCAATTTTCGTTCCAGGAAAATTAATCAATATACCATCTTGATCAAGAATTCTAATATTAATCTCACTAAATGATTTTTTTGTAATTGGTAAATAAATTATATCACAACTAATATTTATTGTTAATATTTATTATTAAAAGAATTCGACCACGGGGAGAAATTGATTTAATAGAAAAAGAATATAATATCTTATCTTCATCTAATAAATCACAAAAAATATTTATTTTTTTCTATTTGACTTATTTTTGGCATATTTGGTGCTTTAATATATGCAGGACCTTTATATAATTTCTTTTCAAATCCTAATATTTCATGAAACCCATCTCTTTGACTAAAATCTATTTGAGTATTATCAGGAAGACACATATAAACTCTAGAATTGTGTTCAGTAAAATACCCATTATCTTCACATCCTATATTATTTATTATTTCTTCTAAATAATATGCTCTAGGTTCAAAAGAATGGCAATGAAAATCTGGTTGGTCTTTTTCATCATCAAGTAGTGTATATCTAAATTTATTATTATTTTCTGTAATATTATGAATAGTATTATAAGTTGAAAATGATACCATTGCTATTTTATATTCTTTATCTGTGGATAAATAATGATTAAATGG
Source organism: Girardia tigrina (assembly GCA_001938485.1). Classification (NCBI taxonomy): domain Eukaryota; kingdom Metazoa; phylum Platyhelminthes; order Tricladida; family Dugesiidae; genus Girardia; species Girardia tigrina. Next base: position 15,482 of record MQRK01252688.1, on the reverse strand, counting down.
TATTAAAAAATCAGATGTGATTGATCTTTTTGCTAATCTTATGCAGTTTTTACTCATTTTTTATTTATGTAAAATATTTATATATTTTTTAAATATATCATTTTTTATATTTTAAAAAATGATAAAACTTGAAAAAGAATATAATAATAAAATTAAGGAATATATGGAAGGAACAATTAGAATAACATATTTTTATGTATGTTTATTTATAATTATATCTTTAATCATAATTATATTAATAATTAGATTTACTTATTTTAAATATTTCTACAAATCTCCTAATGATTTATAATTTATATCCATTTTTACCATTAAATATTATTAATTTAACAAAATAATTATTTTATTCTTATTCTTGGTTTTTTTCTATTATTTATAATAATCAATTTTTTAAAATATTCCATAAAGATTTATTAACTTCTTCTATATATTTATCAAGTTTATCAATGTAAAATCTTTGATATTGAATAAAAAATTTCATTTTATCATTTTTTTCTATTTCTCTTTCGATAACGTCTTGCATTGCTAATACTACCTTTCTATATATTTCACACTCATAAATTCCTTCCTTTGCAATTTTAAGAACTGTTGCATATTTCTGATTATTAAGAATATTTATTTTTTGAGAAACCTCTTCTTTAAATCTATTATCAACAACAATTACCTTTTTAAATTCTTCAATCATTTTTTATATAAAAAACAACTTTTATTTGAATTTTTTAATCTAGATCTCATTTTTTATATCTAAAAAATGAAAAATCCAACATCGATTCCAATGCAAATTACCACAAATGTTTTGAATATTGAATTTGAAAAAGTTTTATTAAATTTTAAAAAATATACAATGAAGATTAATTATGATCTTTTATTTTATAAAATATTAACTTTTATACTATCTATTGCATTGTGTGTATTTATTTTATTTCTAGTTTTTTATCTGATTTCCATAAAACTGTCCAGCTTGTTTCATTCTTCTTAGTAAACGTTCTTTAGATCTATCAGTATTTACAATAATAGATTCTTGTTTCTTTATTGCTGAAATCTTTTGAATTCTCTCTAAGTCTGGTGTTGATATTAACTCTTTAATTTTATTATTTTCTTCTTCTAATATTTCTATTTCTTTATCCATAAATAAAATTGTATTAGTTTGTCTTTCTATAACATCTTTTAATAAAAAAGAATCAACCATATATTGTTTTCCTATTAATTCTTTTGTGGCATAATTACATTTATTATATTCTTCAAGTTTTTCTTGTTTCGCCAATTGATTTTCAATATCTTCCTTAGCTTGATTGTAAAGTTCTATTTCCATTTTTAAAGAAAAATTTTTATGAATACTATTTGAGATAATTAAAGTTTAGAATTATTGATTAAATCTTGTACTACCGGATCTATCTCTTTCTTTTCTTCCAATCCTTTATTTGAAAAATTAGTATTTGAAAAATTATTTAAATTTGGATATGATCTATTATTTAATCTTGTATCAACCTTATTATCAGATATAGGATCTATTCTAAGATTTGGTATTATATCTGTTCTATAATCCTGTTTAGTATTTAATCAAGATTCTAGATTAATAGATGTTTTACTTTCAGGATCTACTCCACCTTTCGCCGAATTTATACAACTTCTTGTATTTTTTCTAAATGTTCCTTAGATTTTTCATGACATATTAAATTTTCTTCATATAGAACATGTTTTTGACATTTTTTGCAAAATAAGTCTTAAATCATTACTCATTTTTTCTATATATATATTTTATAAAATATATATAGAAAAAAATAATGCAAAAAACATAAGTATCAAATTATTAAATATATAAAAAATATGAATAATATAGATTGGAATAAATATGAAGGAAAATCATATATTATACATTATGGCACAGGTAATTCCAAATTTTATTGTTTAGATAGTAATTATGACAAAAAAGAGGTTGATAAAGAAGGGACGTATTTTTGTGGAGAAACAACTTTAACAACAGATAATATTAAAAAAATTATAAATGTTGCATACATGGGAACAGATTATCATAATGGTGTTCAAATGTGGATATTTGAAAAAGTAATTAGAATATTGGATGTAAAAAATAAAATAATTATTCGTCAAATAAATTCTAACTATGATAATTATAGCGAACTATCAATATAAACTAACTAAATATATAATTTGATCACAGATACAATTTTTTATAATATTAAATAAAATATAAAAAATAAGTTTTTTGAGTTTTTTTCACTTTTCAAATTTTTTTATGTTGAAAATTGACTAAAAAACACCCATTGTTTTTAAAAAATTAAGTTTTTTGTTTTTTAAAAAATTAAGTTTTTGGTTAAATCTTTGGTTGAAATAAAAAATAATCGAGTAGGGGGTGTATTTCCAGATGGAAGGTTTTTACAAAATTATATAAAGAAATGGGATAAAAATCGTTGTTTAAAGGGTTTTTGGGGTGATATTTTTTTGGGGGAAATTGTGAAAAATAAGGTGTGTTGGTTGCCCTCCTTCTACTACTACTTGGAACATATAATTTGAATGTAGCATTTACGACTTTGTAAGCTTTTGTAAATCATGAAAAAAAAGAATTAAACTTTATTAAAGGTTCAAATTTATTGAATGACATATTGACTTTTGACATTTAATTAAATTAATGAATCCGTAATCAGAGAAATTCAACTGACGAGGATAACAGCTTCCATCTTATTCTATTGATTTGGGTTCTCTATGTAAATGTTTATGTATTTAAGAATAAATTACAACAATTATTTTACTGTCAATATTACAATTATTTTCAATCAATATTTTCACAATACCAAAGTGAAAATATTTGCTGGCCAAATGAATCGGTCGCCATTTCTGCAAATTTAATTTAGATTTTTATAGATACTTCGAATAACTTACGTGTATTGATTCACAATCAATATCACATTTACTTTCAATCAATAATTTAACGATATCAGTACATCCATACTTGCAGGCAAAATGGATAGGTCTTAGTTTCTGTATCAAGCTTTTATCATTGTCAAAAACATTAATAATAAATTACATATTTCGACTCACATTCAATGTCGCATTTATTTTCAATCAATAATTCGACAATATCAATGTATTCGTGTCCACAAGCAAAATGGATCGGTTTCAATAACTAAACAATCATTACTTACTGATATACAAATTCCATACAATAACTTACAGCAACTGTTTCACATTCGATATCACATTGCTTTTCAATCAATAGTTTTACAATTGCAAAGTTTCCATATGCACACGCATAATGAATTGGTCTCCATTTCTATTGATACATTATTTACTTTTAAAAACACGTGATCACTACATTTGGTGATTGACATTCAAAGTCACAATTATTCTCAATCAATAATTGAGCTATTTCCACGAACCCTCTGCCACAACTTATGTGGATCGGTGTCAGATTCTGATATTTTAAGATTTATCTCTTTCGATAGATGAGATCACAAATTACATTTTTTGTCTTGCAGTTGATATTACACTTTCGTCGGATCAATAATTCCACTATGTCGAAGTGTCCATTTCTACATGCATAATGTATCGCTCGCCATTTCTCAAAATGCAGTTATTTATTTAAAACAATGAACAATAAATTACGTCTCTCGATTCACTCTCTATATCACAATTAAGGTCAACCAATAATTTCACAATATCCAAGTGGCCACTTCTTGAAGCGAAGTGAATCGGTTTCATTTCCCACTGAAGATAGATGCTCAGTTTTATTATTAATTACATTTAAAAGATCAACAATTTCGTTAATTATTTCTTCTAGAAAATTGGGTTCAATATACTTTCTGACCTGATTGATCCTTCCTTCCACTAAGTTTGTTTTGAATAATTCGAATTTCCTTAAACTAATAAATTAATTAATTATTTAATTAAAACTAAACTCTCTGTATTCTATGGTCACATTCATTAACTAGAAATATCTGTTTTCAATAATAAGTAATTAATAATAAAAACGTTTTATTGACTAAAACAAAACATTAATTATAACAAATTGTTACTAATTATAAATTAAATTTCGTAGTGAATTTACGTGCACAATTTGCGTATTTAAAATGTTGCGTTTGTCATTGACGCTATGTGAAAAGCTCTAAAAGATTAATAAAAAAAATTTTGTTGTTGCGTCATAACGGGATGTGTTATGTAACGCTGATTGTTTCTTCGAAATGTAAATAAATACATCAATGTTTGTCTAAATAAATAATAAAAGAGACGAAGCTCAATCGGCAAACTAAGTTCAGAAATATAAGCAGAAATGATGTGTTGACATTGATCAAAGTTTGTACTGTCAACATCACAGGTTTTACTTTTGAACTTTTTTGCTTTTACATCTGAAGGATAAGTGTAATATCTCACAATATTCTTTTGGTTGCCATGGACCAATACCATTTTGGGAGAAATGCTCTAAGCTACAACCTCTTGATGGTTGGCCCAGAGCGGCCATATATAAATATAAATAAGATATGAGATGCCACGAAACCTGGTTTCGACTTATCTTAGAGCTTGACAAATGGATAGGTCGACCTCTTCTATACTCTTTCAAACATCTTATTTACTAGTTCATCTAAAATAAGGCATGTGAGTCGAGAACAATATAAATTTTTCGATTTTTAACATTACTTTTTTTATGTGAATGTGTAATTTCAAAATAAAATTTTGTTTATGAAATTTGGATAACGCACTCTTCATACATGATAAATCAAAAATGTTTGAAATGATCATTAAGGACTGAGTGCGAAAAATATTACTAACTTTAAAATCCTTTATCTTCAAAACATTTTTGATTGAAAAAATACTGACTGTATTGAAAAATGTGTTTAATTCAAAATAGTTTTAGTAAGCTAAGAAAGATTATTTATTTTTTTAATAAATTCTGCGAGCTTTCCTGGAATGCCTGCCATTAGACTTGCAATTGCAGTTTCGGTCACGTTTTTGGCTGCATTATTCCACTTGTTTCGAAAATCTGCAATTTTCTGTGCCCTCTTGTTTGTCATCCTTAATTGCCTTTAACCATGGCCCAATATCTTTCGATTTGGCGAAGCTCTGGACAATTTGCACCAAATCGACGCTATTGTCTTCGTACCACTTCTTGGCTGCCTTACCATAGTTGCACGATGCCAAATCCTGCCAAAAGAAATTAAAACTTCCGTGCTGACTTATGAATGTTAATAAATGCTTTCGCAAGCACTCCTTCACTTAGACTTCTGTGTTTATTGTGTGAGATGTGATAAAGCATTTACTCATCATGCATCCACATATAGCCTACCAACCAAGAATATTTTTGGGAAACTTAGATTTTTTCATGCTTCTAAATTTTTCTTCAACTCCTCTCTTATTAGTAGAGTGAAATTCTTGTCCGGGTAGCTGGGAAAACTCGCAGAGCATATAAGTCTCATCATCCATTTTTTCTTCGCAAGAAAACCAGATTTCAACTTTCGGGATCACTGCTGCGCCTTTATGTTCTTGTTAGCGTTCCGGTTTGGTACTGTTTGAAATTTATACGTTTGTAAACCCCCAGACTGTTTAATTTTCCGAACTGTTTTGTCGCTACAATTTGCCTTTACCGCCAGTTTTCGATTTGATAGACGAGGATTTCTCTATACCAGAGCCTTTACGTTCTTCACATTCTGAGTACACGAAAAACCCTTTCATCTTCCCGAACCAATTTTTCTAAAAACGTTCAGTTTCTCATTTAATAACGTTAGAAATTTTTTTCTGACAAACCTTTGCCTTTCTGGCAATTTTTTTGTGACTTGATAGTTGATTTTCTTGAAAAAAACGAATAATTCGCGACTTCCTGTTTTTGACGACATATTCATGAAAAATGAAATTTAAAAATGAATACTAAAATGAATTCTATTTTGATTTATTCAAACAACAGCCTACTTGATTAGTGTTTTGTAATTTGTGAATTTATGTTGGAGTTATAGAGATTTAAAGTCAGTAATATTTTTCGCACTCAGTACTTAAAATGATAAACCTATTAAAATTAGTTATTGTTTAGTAATAATTATTAATTTCGATGGATAACCATCATTAACCCTTTCTCTCGCAGTGTTGTTTTACAACAACATTAAGTTGACATGTTATTTTTAATTACACTTGTGAGGAATATTTTTGAATGGTGTTTATTGTGTGTTGTTTGGTATGTTGTTTTAGGATTGTGTTTCTCCCACCCAGATGGAAGATTAATATCTTAAATATTTTAAAACATCGAGTTGTTTAATCAATTATTAAAAATTAAATAATCACTTTAAAATTAAACTAATATGTCATAAATAATATTTTAATAATAATTTCTTAAAATAAATCAAAATTATTTTAAATTTCAATTATAAATAATTTTTGTAATAATTAAATTATAATTTAAAGTATAAATTATTTTTGTAATGATTAAATTATATTTTAAATTTGTTTGAATAATAAGACGTTAAAGAATATTATTAAAGATTATCAATCAATAACGATGACGAGCTACGCAAGTTTTATGGAGAATTGTTGTAGTGAAAATTCAAATTATGATAATAATAAATGTAAAGGAAACTCAATTAATGTTCTTAATAACACTCCAAGCGTGAAAACATTAAATTAATTCATTCAAGTTTCCCTAAATCAATATAAATATTCGCAATGTTGTTGCAGCACAACACTAAAATAAATGGAGGAATTTCTGTTGCTTAAAATTTCTCAGCTAATAAACTTAATGTTGTCGTAAAACAACACTGCGAGAGAAAGGGTTAATAGATAAAAAAATGAATTGAGTTCGGATTTATCGTTATTTTACATCAAATCGTCTTCGTTGAAAACTATTAATTAAATTTACCCGAATATAGACATCCAGAAGCTTTTGTTCAATTAACCTTTGTATTCCTAAACAGATTGGCTTCCCTTTCTCTTGCATCGAATCTGAATTCAAACATGATTAAAACTCAATTATCACTTTTTCATTGGACTCCTGCAACAACATTATGTTCAAAAGGAATTATTTTTTTCTTTATAATCTTCCTTTATTTAACAGATTTCAACTGACTTTTAACATTATATCACGTATCATAATATTTTATTAATCAACTAAAATAAAAACAACTAAATAAACTTTATTTATATTGATAATTAAATATTTTCCAATTCATTAAAACTCTAATATATTAGGTGGTCCTAAGAGTTCCCGGTCAAGAATGAAAAATAAAATTTGTTGTGTAAGAATTTATTTTAAATAAATAACAATTAATCTTCAAAGTACAGTCCATCGTTTTCGACTACTTTCTGTCTGTGAAGGACAGGCTCATTCTTTAAATTTTTGAAACAATTAATTTTTATAAAGAATTTCTAAAATAAGAAAATAATTAAAATCAAAAGTTTTTTAAGCAATTATAATTTAAAAAAAATATATATTTTAATTAATTTTAAAAAGTTATCTTCGGAAATTCTGCAAACTAAAGATTTGACAAATACTTAATTCTAAACAGTTTTCGTAAAAAGAAATAAAGATTAAAACTTTTATCATTAATGTATCGTAATAATAATAAAAATTTGAATACTGTAATTTTTTTGTATTTATATTGTATTTAAAATTTGTCTTTTAACGGGTCCGCAGGCAACATATGAACAAATGAAAAATGCATATTATCAGTAAATTAAAAATAAATGGAACATCCCATCAAATTACAGCATGAATCACATTTGGTAGGGGGTTTCTTGCATAATATTTCGTCGTCCTCTCGGCATTCATTTTCAAAGAAAAGACTTGACAGAGCAACAGCTCCGTGAGAGAGTTCGCAACTTTTGGTAGCTGAACTTTTTAAAAGGGAAAGCCTTCACTGTAAACCACTTTGTGAATAAAGGTTGTACACGGTCTACCATCTATACGCTTCTCTCATACCTCTCCAAGAGTTCAAATGTGCACAGGAAGCCATGAAGTGGAGGCCACAATAAAAAGTTAAGAAATCAACAGCGCGCAAGTATTCGGAGATGGATTAAAACAAAGCGTGGTGTTTCTCTCAGATGTGAAGCCAGCAAGTATGCTGTCTGTGCCACGACGATGAGGAATATTATCAAGGAAGGCGGTCTAAAATGCCGAAAGAGAAAGAAGGCTCCTCAGTACACAGAGGAACAAGTAAAGCGAGTGAAGCTGAGAGCAGGGAAATTACTCCGAAGTTTGAGTGATAAAAAAATCATCATGGACGATGAGTGCTACTTCAAGTTGTAATGTGATTATCTACCAGGAAATGATCACTACTTTACTTCGAGTCCTCAATCTGTTCCTGAACACGTCAAATATAGAACAGAAAGAAAGTTCCCTGTTCAGATGATGATTTGGCTTTGCGTTTCCGCAGACCACAATGATCCTATATTTTTGCAGCGGCCAAACAGTGTACATGCCGAGTTCTATCAAGAGCAGTGCATCAGACAAGGTCTGATGAAGTTTATCAAGAAATATCATCGAGATGACGAAATTCTCTTCTGGCCGGACCTGGCTTTTCAAACTTCTCCATCATATCAACATCCCCTTTGTTGACAAGGAGTGTAATCCTCCTAACGTCCTACACTGCCTCCCCATTAAGAACTTTTGGGGCGAAAATGTATGAGGAAGGCTGGGAGGCTCAATCAATCCCTCAACTACAGCAACGGATTAAGAAAATGTTGAAAACAATGGATCAGTTCACGTTGCGGAAGGACTTCAAATGGATTAACAAACGCCTTCGTGATGTGTATAGAGACGGACCACTTTCAATTATTCCGTAAACATTTTTTGTTCCTTACATCTTGCCCTACAATAAAATATAAACAGCTTCTGGAAATTTTATTTCGTCTTTTCACAATGGTGGTTTAAAATTTGTCCAGATTTTGCCTGCGCACTAGTTATTTAAAATAATTTTAGGTAAAAAATGCTTTTAAACCGAAATATTGATAATAAATAAAACATTAAAATCTTTTATTAAAAAACGTGTCACAAATAAAATAAAATAACATTAAACTAATTCTAAAATAATAAAAAATCATTTTGGTTAATTTAGTAATAATATGACTACAATAAATTATGTTGGTTTTAATTCAAATTAAGTTGAATAAAATAGTGGAATGTGAATTTTCAAAATAAAGAGAATAAAGAAAATTTCAATTTTAAAATAACTTATCAGTATTTATATTTCATATTTTTATATACAAATCTGGTCAAAAAGTAAACGAAGAAAAGTTCCTCGACGAAAAAATGTTATTAAAAAAAATAGTTAACTAAAAATTGTTACTAAAAATTGTTTGAATAATTGTTAATTGTGTTAATAATAAAATTTTGGTGTTAATGAGTCTTAATCTCGATCACGATCCAAACATTGCCAACGGTCTGCAAGCTATTGGATCTGGTCAAAGTACCATTCCGGCTACTTCAAATTGAAGAACTCTTGTTATGCTTGTTCAACTTAATCGAATGCTTCGAATCGGCGGCATTTCAAGAAGTGTTGCATGGATCGGAAGAGTCCCTAGTCGGATGGAGTGCAATCAAGTATGTAAGCAAGATGCGGCAGGATTTTGACTCCATTCAACTCTTGGAACCTACCCGTGGTCTTCTTGGTGGTATGCGGCTTGACATTGTCTTGTTGAAGCAGTGTACGTTTTCGGTTGATTAAGGCAGAGTACTTCTCCTTGAGCGTCTCGTAGACACGGTCCAGCCGTTGAAAATAAAGCTCTGCATTGATGGCCTGGCTGATCTGAACCAACTCAAAGTGCACGACTCCCTCAAAGTTCCACCAGACGCACAACATGATTTTCAAGCCAAATCGATCTTGTTTTGGAACTGACAGTGTTGCAGTAGCAGCGCAGTGGAAGCTTTCATCATACAGTCTGAGTCATATAATTATCACTTTTTTAAATAAAGCCCTATCTTTTCTATTATTTAAGATATATCTCTGTAATTTAGTATATATATATATATAT
>MQRK01252687.1:9185-20882 GCA_001938485.1 Girardia tigrina | reverse complement strand
AATATATCTGTCAAGAAATACCTTATTTATTTTCATACAATAGTTCAAAGTTAAGTTATACGCGATTGAAATGTAAGGTGTGAAGTTTGACCCGTTTCATATCGAACAACCTAATAGCATCATCGTTCGTCTATGACTTGTCCCATTCATGTCTTTCCGTTTCCACTCTACTGACTCTCGCTTTGTTTCCGTCAAATACATACATTCTCAGTCATTAAATTTGCTAGAAAAGTTTCACAATGCTGGTCCCGCAGGTTCATGTTGTTCTGACTGCACTACAAGCTGTTTCGCATCATTTTACTATTCAAGAAACGGGATAACAATCCGGAGCGGTTTTTTGATTTTCATGGATTTCAATTCTGCATGGAGTTTACCAACACTGATCTTTAGCTTAGTTGATAGCATTTTCATGGTACTTTGACACTCTTCTAAACCATCTTCTTCAGTTTTTCATTAACTGTATAAAAAGGACTTATAGTCAACCTATTTTTCTTTATAAAAAAACGTAGGTGAGACCACCTTTAAACTCTCTGACCCAATATTTAACATTTTTCAGAGATAAGGAGTCATGTAGGTAAGTTGAATACAAAAAATCTTAAATTTACTTAAATGTCTTCTTATAAAACACAAAGAACTTGATAATATTGAAACAATCGACTTCGGAATCATGGAACAAACGAAAATTCAAAATGTCACTATTAAAAGTTTGATGTGTTTGATAAATAAAACAATTTCTTAATTTATCAATTTAATTTATTTAACAATTTATTTAATTACAAAAAACATAAAATTTGCTAAAACAATTTCTAACCTTACTTATTGAACGCACCACATAGTTATATTTTCTATATTTTTAAAAATATATTTGTTGTCTTCCAATTTGCAAATTTTTTATTTTACATTATTTTCTATTTTTATGTACCAAAAGATATTTATTATACGTTATTTAATATTATTTAATAATAACATAGTTGATTTTCAAATTATTATGGACAAATTTTGGACAAACAAAAATAGTTTATTCCTAACTTATTAAGTTTGTATTTTATTTTAATATACAAAAGTCTTTACATCAAAATTCATTACCATCTTTTAATTTAAATTATTTTATGATAAATTTCCATTTTTATATTATAAAAAATTTTTATTAACATATTTTATTCTTATTATAAAATTTTTATATTTTAATTAATGATATATATTTTAATGTTTTGTAAATTTCTTTGTTAGATTTTAAATATAAAAGTTTATATAAGCTTCCCAAATATATTTTGTGATTATCCATGTGTACTAAGAAGTTGTTTACTGTGTTAAAAATTAAAAAGAACACAATTATTGCAAAAATATTAATAATTCCGAACATAAATACTTGAAAATTCGTTTTTTTGGGGTAAGAGAATATCAAGATTTATGTATATATTAATATTAACGTATATATAATGTACATGTATATATTAATATTAATATTAATACTATATGAACACCTAAAAGCTGAAGGCAGATCGCATGAAAACTTCAGATTTGCTGCAGAGTAGACTTTTTTTGACATTTTCCGTAAATATTATTACACTAAAACTGCAGGATTTACGCATTTGTGAGGATACTCCCTGTATTTCTAAACAAAATTTGAATTTATTTTTTTATTAATTTTCCTTCAATCTATATTATAAACGTAAATAATTGCTTGTGGATAGGGGTATTGAGTGTTATGAGATCCATCTATTTCATTAAAAACAATAAGTAAATGACTTTAAACGAATTAAACAATTTACCTATTTTAAATATTATTAAGGTTTAAATTTTGTAGAAATTTGTTCAACAGCCGTATAAAGCATAAAATTTGTATTAAATCAAGTTGCACGACTTTTGTGTCCAAGCTTCACACGACAGAGATTTACTGTGGACATAAATCTCTTGATCACCAAGTACAAAAACGTGGACCATCATGTGTAAATTTGGGTCCCAAAGAACAAAGGAGAATACATCAGTAACTAAAAATGTTCAAACAACGGGATGCAGAAATCAAAAATTATTATTATTTGGACTCAGTTACTTAATGGAAGAGAATTCGCCTGATGCAATCGTATGTTTAAAGGGTGGAGCGAAAATATTTTTTCGAATTTAAGCATCCAATAGCGATCAAAATTTGCGTATTGGTAATATATAACTACTGTAAAAACTTTTTTTAATTTCAATTGAAATCCTATGATCTCTAAAGGCCCATAAGGTTAAAGCCAGTTTTCACATATATTTTTACAATAATTTTAAGACACAAAACATCAGAAATGTGTTGTCCATGTATAATTACACCAACAATGTACTTCATACAATGATAAAAAATTTAACACTTAAAATAGTCAGATTTTGTGTTGAAAACAGGTAGTGCTTTTCGACTTTCTTCTTTAACTCTGGTATACCCTTCTTTTTGTTCTCCGCATACAGAACCAGATGCTTCTGTTACTAGTTTAACGCATCTCTCAATTGCCTGGTTATGAAATGGAAGTGTTTGGGTATTAAAAACTGTCTGACTGCATGATCCATCTTAGTTCTTGCATTGAAGATTCTTTCATAACCTAATTTTCTGACATCATTATATTCATCAGATATCATTGCCACCAAAAGATGTTCAGGATGAGCATAAAAAGCATTTTTTTGGATTACTGGATCGACTACAGTTAATAAATCACCAGATAAATAACGTATTCGGTGTATAATATTCCACAAATGCAAATGATCATAATTATACTAAGGCTTGCTTTTTATTTTAAACAAAACGGGACTATAAACTTTTACAACGAAGTGAGCCAAAACTTTCAAGCTTTCACAAGGTACTTCCACTGAAATATACATTCTCAAAATCTGATTTGCCATCTGGAATGCGAAATCTTTCCAGGATACCTCCATTTCAGGGTTTCCAAGCAATGTCCAGAAATTACAGTTTGGGTGATTTCATACAGTTACCTTTGATCAGTGTTCATGTCAAGAAAATTCATGATTGGGAGTTCGCTTTATATTTTCTGAAGCTGCACTACATCTTGCTTCTCTGCATCCTTCAACACTTTAATCAGTGGACCAGAAGAGGCTTTAGGACCTAATGTACGACCATCAAGATGTAAAATTAAATGTCTTAAAGGCAGCTCATTGATGTAAAGCATACATATAATCCACTGCAATGGTCTCTGTAACCTGTTTTCCAGCAATGTTATCACACCACCAAGTCTTCCTGTATTTGTAGCAGCTGAATCACACCCAACTGCTGAAAGATTATCAATTTGAATTTATCTGTCTTTTAAAAATTTGAAAATAGACCCTTCAATGGCTTTTGCAGTACGACCATTTGGTATAATATGGCCCAAAAAATAAAACCTGGCTCAACAACAAGACTATAGTATTCTTCAATTTTCATTTCCCGGTGATAAGGTGTTCCTCGAAACGTGTTGACCACTGTGTTATCACTTTTTCCATCAAGGTATAGTTCACAGAGAACATGGTCATTTTCTTTATTTATCAATTCGTATCTTTTTCTTTTTCTTTCACATCTTAATTTGCTACTATCAATGACTAATTCCAGATCGTTTTCATTCACAATACCTGTGCCTTTCCATACACCAGTTGCAATTGCTACAGCTGCCCTATCAGACACGTAGTACCTGTTTGAAGTTATTGCTAACGTGTGAAGGTCTAATCTTGTTTAATTTTTCTGAATGTCCCTCCCATGATTTTTCATTACTGGGTACTTTTCTTCATCACTAGAATTTTAAGATGGGTTCGAAGAATAACTGTCGGACTCAGATTCATGCTGAGACAATTTATAACCACAAGTACTAGTTTGACTACTGCTGTTCAAAAAATCCCTTTGTCTACATGTTGGGCAAATTTTCTGCCTCTAAGTTTTTTTTCCAATTTCTTTAATTCAGTTTGATTTATACTTCCAATGTAAATCTTTCTGTCTTGTAGAAATGTTTGTTTTGTAGAAGGAACTTTTAAAAGCTTTGCACAATGACACTCGGAAAATGTTTCGCATTTGCAGGAGACAATATCAAAAAGACTTTTACGTTCAGCTATGAAGTTCTGTAACTGAAACTTGTACCTGATGTCATCTTTTGATCTTTGAAAATGTTTAATGTACTTCGTATGATATGTTTTGGGTTTTGCTTTGCATCTTTCATGTGTCACTGTAAAAATAGATGCTTTATTCCACATTGTTTCTTCTTTCTTAGTAACTGATTCCATAATATCCTTAACACTTGGTTCAAATCCATTTCTAGAGATTCTAACTGTTTTTATAATATGCAAATAATATTTCATGACGTCAGCAAATGTCGGAAGAAAATTTTCACATATTTCTGATGGACTTCCAAAGACAGGACAAATAGACTTTAGTCGACTAGATGGTCTCTTCTTCTTTGATGTTTCAGCCATGATAATTGTTACCTGGAAGAAATGCCAGAAATTGCGCTAAATATGCATCAAGTACGCTTTGAAATATTTTCAAATGTCCTGGCCTACCTTCTATGGAATAATTAATTTTGATTATTGTCTGATAAACTATAGATTGAGAAAATTCAAGAAAAACAATGTCTAAAACACAAATAAGATAAAAAAAGAGCAAGTTTAATTAGATTTTTAAAATTTTTACATTTACTATATGTGAATTAGTCTTAGTTTTTATAATATTGCTAATTTGCAAACACCAGTAAAACAATCTATGGACTGTAGTCAGAAGAATATTCAAAGTAAATTATAACAATTCAAATGTTGAGTTTACAATTAAAATTTAATATAATTAATATAATAATTTATTTGCAAAAAACTGTATACCCTATCATACTTATTTAGCATGAAATTATTTCACAAAATGCGTGGAAATCAGCTTTTTATCGGTGTTGAAGAAATTTTTACAGTGGTCATACATCACTACCACTCAACTTTTTAACGCTATTGCATATCAACATTCGAAAAAAAATTTTTGCCTGTGCTTTTCGCTCCATCCTAATGTATATTATACCTTTAACGTGTTACATCCATGTAGAAGACAAAGAAGAATTAAAAAAAGAAAATATTTATTGAAGAAGATAATAAAAATGAAAATTATTTAACTTATTGTTTATGATAGGAAGATAATATATCAAAGGAAGTGTTTATTATATTTTTAAAATCTTTCCGCTTCGCTTCGCTGAATCCACGGAATACAACTGATGCCTCACCCGTGTGTGCAAGGGAGAGGATCATCAGCTCTTTTCATGCAGCGCATTTGCGCACTCGCGGTTTCGCTCGATTCAATTGGAAAAATCCAGTTGCCCATCGTACGCAGGTACGATCTTCAATTTTTTCATTACAACACCGCAATAGCTCGTAAGAGCATGAAATCAGAAAAAACTTTAAGTACGATACGTTTCTAATGATCGCCAAATTGTGATTATTTAAACAATTCTCCGTCATTTTCACTGCACTTAGTTTATTAATCTAACAATTATAAAAATAAAGTTGTTGTTAATACGGGGATACCTTAACATACATCTTTAATCAGATCCACATATATGGAAATATATATTATATAATAAACTTAGAATAATTGAAGTTTTTTCATGGGAACGAATATATCAATATCCTTTTAATTTTTATGTGAAGAAATGTTTGGTATACGTCCATTGGTCTGGAACGGATTAAAGAAACGTACGAAAGTACTATTGTACTTCATTTATGTTATAATAATGCAATTTAATTTAAATAATGATGAAAGCAAATTTTTATAATAATTCTTCTCTCGAAAAAAAGTATCTTAAAAAACCAAAAGAAAAATAAAGACTTACAAAAATATAAAATGATGGGTAAAGTTTAATAAAACAATTATAAATTCGTTGTTAATAATATAATTTTAAATCATAAATAAACAGAAATTATCGATGATGGGAAACAACAAATTAAATGTGTTAGCTTTAATTATTCATTTTCCGCTATACAATACAGACAAATGTGTTGTGATTGACTGCCATATCGGGTGTTCCATTTTGCCCATAAATTTTCGAAATATTCTTTGCAAGTTCAGAGAAAAGATCAATTTTCAATGATATCAAATTGGTTTTGTAAATAGCAACTTAAATCAATTAGAATACAACTAAAAAAATATATGTATATATTAAATAAATATTATTAGTTACTACAACTTAAAATTATAATTGATTTTAAAAATTATTTTTAGCGAAATTAGTTTGACTAAAAAACTATTTAGAAGTTGCAAATTAGTTCAAATTGTACCTATAAAATCGGTGACACATCTATTTCAAAATACTCTATTATGATTGGATAATTTACTTTGCACACTTACGCACAATTATAATAATTATAATAACTTTATTAACTGTTTACAATTAAGTTTTAAGATTTATTAAATATCGCAAAATTATTTTTATATAATCTGGATAAAATTATGTTGTATTATATTTTCACATTAAATAACCTTTAATGGAGTTTAAGCACGGTGAGTCCAGAAAAAAGTTTTTGATGTAGTTTGATGAATTCTTTCTCTCACAACCGAATTATTGTATTTTTTATTTTTTATTTATTTAATTTAATTTTAATTAATTTAATTATTTTTTTTATTTATTTTATTTCTTTTAAATTTAAGATTATCTTTAATCTGTTAGTTACCACTTTTGTTAATTGAAATGTTTATTTATCAATTTGCAGAAATTAAAATACTTAAATAAGACTGCATCATATTATACATGTGTTAAGTTGATTTTATGTGACTTTTTGTATTGCAATTTTTTAATTAAGCGTCTCTAAACTTGAAAGCTAAATCTCCATCACAGGCTCCATCTGCTTATATCAGTCAGAAGAATATTGCTCTCTTTTAGACGTGGTTCATACACCATGTTCGAAACTGTCGGATATTCTAAATTGCAAATTATCTCAAATTATATTTCTAAAGGGAAATTCGATTTAATAAAGAGAACTAAATATGGTTATTAGTGTTTCAATGAAAATACTTTAAAAGTTTACTTTTATTTATCTTAAATCTGTTTATTTTTGCATATATATAATTAAGTATATTTTTTTCTCCTAAAATAATTTTATTATCTATATTAAAAGGTAAATAAAATGAACTATAAAAATAACAATATTAACCCAGCTTTAAAATGAGAGACAATACCGTTATTTTTTACTTATAAATGAAATTCTAAATTAATATAAAATGAGAACAAATAGGTTTTAACAACGATAGGTTTAATCGAAACAGTAAAAACTTACACTAAAAACACAATTAGGTAAATATTGTTAATGATAATGACAACTGATTCGTATCCAAATAATATCATTGGTTGGAAATTGAGATGAACGAGATTGAATGTATTCAACAACTGGGATTGTCGAATTATAATAATTATCGCGAAATTTCCTGTCGTTTGGCAAGCCGAATAATATTGTTTTTATTTAAATTTTTTATTCATCATCATAATATTAATATTAATTGTTATCTCTTCTTGCTTTCTTAACTTTATATCTTTAAATTTAACTTTATCTTTATATTCTTCTCATAATTTATCTTCTTCTCTTTCAAAACTTTATGAGCCTTAAATTTCTTTAACGCTTTGGATAAAAATAAAACATGACGCGAATCCACTTGTAAAAATTTCAAAATACATAAAAAATAAATTACATGTCACAAAAAAGACAATGCATTTTAACATAACTAAATACAGGACTATTAGAATCACCAAATAGTAAAAAACGGTATGTGTTCTGTGAGGCTATTACATGAACCATTTACATAACATAATAGGAACATGTTCGGAGCTTTGGTGAGTTCATAAAATTTTCGAATTTAAAATCTTATCAATTTAATAATGAAATATTAGGTTGAGGAATAAGTTCCCGCCGTTTTTTGAATTTTTAATCAATTTAATATTTAAATCAATTTTTTTGATTTGGGCGATTTCTACCAAAGAGGCACTGAAAAACTCGTTGAACGTTGGGAAGAGGTCGTGAACAATGGCGGAGATTATATTTGTGATTAATTTGTAGTAACTTTTTTGTTAAAAAATAAAATTTTATTTTTTCAAAAAACGGCGGTAAATTGTTCCTCAACAAAATAATTACAGCGTTAAAATTAATCTATATAATAATAAATTTTACAGTAG
The DNA here is from genome assembly GCA_001938485.1 of Girardia tigrina. Classification (NCBI taxonomy): domain Eukaryota; kingdom Metazoa; phylum Platyhelminthes; order Tricladida; family Dugesiidae; genus Girardia; species Girardia tigrina. The sequence continues at coordinate 12,738 of MQRK01252687.1, read as the reverse complement.
ATTTTTAAGGTTTAATACAAAATCCATAATTATATTTATTAGTAAAGTAAAATTTTAATTTTATATAAAATATTATATTTAATATTTGAAATGATAACAAACTAAAAAATTATTTTGTAATATTTATCTAAAGACAAAATAAATCAAATATCATATGAATTCATAAATTTTAAATTTAAAATGTAATTGTGGTGAGACAAAATGAAAGTATAATTTTCATTACAAAATATTAAATTGAAATAAATGAAAATGTAATTTTGTTAAAATGAAAATGTAAAATAAAATGGAAATTAAAAAAGATGAAACGAAATCTTTGTGACAAGACAATAACAAATTAAAATTCGCAATTAATAAAATAAATTATAATAGTTAATGTATTTATAGACATCACTGTTCTTTCGGAAATATAAAAATATATTTTAATGTAAAATGTTACAATATTTTCTTAATTAGGTAAAAGTGTTTGAAGAGCTTTTTACATCATTTTATTCTCCAAATTTTAAAAAATTTTAATCGCTGTGAACAGGTTTTAAAAATACCTTTGTAGCATTTCTTTCAATTTCTTCATTATGTCCCTTTTATTTTATATATATTGTATAGATACTCACTCACACCTTTATAGTATATTTTTATTTACACGTTAAAAAACAATAATATTCTTTCGTGTTTTTTTTATTTTTCTAAAATTATGTCAACTGGAGAGGATAATTGATAAAAGATTAAAGACTTCTAAATAAAGAAAAAGAAACTGAAAAGAAAAAAAAGAAAACGAATTTTTAAATGTGGATCTTAAATATTATGTGTATTAATTTTTACATTTGTTATCATCTATTCCAATTTATATCTACTTTAGTTTGACTTCACAGACTTGGTTATTGATCAACTACATTCCTTCTCTGGGTGATAATAACTTTAACCGTTGTCTATTTATTTGAATTGTTTTTTTTTATTTTTCTTATAATTTTCTTATTTATTTTATCAAGTTAAAAAGATAAACTCTACGATAAAGTAGCTTGTTGACTGATTTCTTTAACGTACCAACAGTTTCTTTATATTTATATATGAGAATATAATCACAGAGTAAAATTTTTATACAAGAGATAAAAAGATGATGACTCGTTTCGAGATATGATGCCCGTCATCAGGTAATCCACACCATGTATTAAACATTACAAGACAACGGAGACATATGATTAAGATAAAAATTGACAGTTAACAAAAAGCTAATCTTTGAAATGAATCTTCTCTCAGTCAATGCAATTCACTAAATTTTGCCTTACACCAAACCATAATTTGTAAAGTACGGAACGATAGAGTAAAAAATATCGCTCTCTTAAACGACAGTTGCAAATGGATCGTTTTTGAGAATGAAAGTGAAAGCGTTTAGTCTATTTTTACTTAATTTTTAAAAAAAATGAAATAAATTAATTTTAATCAAATGATTCATTGGTAAAATGATTTTTAATTATTGTATTGTGCAAGGGGCGGATCTAGACTAGGGGGGGGCTATTCTGATTGAAACAAAAAAAGAAAATGGGAAAAATTACATAATAATATTATGATATACTTATTAATATGTTTACGAAAATCTCTCCTCACATAAATAATAGTATTATTTTATATTTTTTAAATTTTATTTTTAAAAAATATTTTATAAAAACATATTTACTTTTTTGTAATTTATAAAAGATTATGAAAAACAGAACAAATAATTCAGAAATATATATATATATATATACTTCTTGGTTCAGTATTAATTAAGTTAAAACAGAACTTTAATTCTGATTTTAATAAATTATTTATTAAATAAAGATTTCTCAAAAGTATATACTCTACGATTGTGTCATATAATATTAGTGTAATAAATGGTGTGAGATCGTCGTCTTTATCCTTTGTTTATAGGAGTATAAAAAAGTTTTAATTTAACAAATATAATTATAAATATCATTATAAAATAATTTATTTGTGAATTGTTTCATTTTTCAAACTTATAAATTCATTAATGGAATTCGTTTACTACTCAAAATAATCTTTCATGTGTTCACTTATATTTATTTAATAAAACTTAAAATAAAAAAATATTTTTATAATATTTTTATCTATCAACAACAGACTAAACTAAATTTGATAATTAAAACATTGTTTTTTATTAGAAAAATTTAAAAAAAAGTTATTTATTTACGTCTGCTTTTTAAAACATATATAGTTAAATATAAATTGCTACATTGTTCATACAACATCCAAGGCATTTTCCATGACGAAAAATAAATAAAAAAGGAGGATATATAAGCCAGAGACATAATAGGATAGATACAATATAATAAAGAAAAACATTTTACAAAGTAGAAAAATAAAAGATTGATTAATAATATACATTAATTATTATATGTAGGTATTTTCATGAATAAATTATAATATTATGCTTTTAATATGAATGATTAATGTTAGAATATAAATTTAATTAATTGAAACCAATAAATAATAATAATATAATGTTAAATAACTTCTTGCACTAATAATAATAAAAAAAATTTGTGGCAAAAGAATAAGAAATTTTCATAGTAAATTTGTAATCAAAAATTATATTTATTTAGACTAATAATTATGTAAAATTCAATAATGATTGAAAACCAGAAAATAATTTATAAAAAAATAAAGTCGAAAAATTCAATTTAAATTTGCACAAAAAATAATCATTATTAATTTTAAACAATAAACTTTGTTTAAATGGTAAACAATTTTCTTTAAAAGAACACGATGAAAATATTTTATTTATTTAAATAAATTAGAAATCTGATTATAAAATTTTTATTATTAATTTTTCCTTCAATTAAAAACGAATATTTGATTTATTTATCTTTTGAATAAAATTTAAAAATAATAAAATTTAGGAATATTAAAATATTAGGTTGGTCGAAAAATAATGGCGGTTTTGGGACACAAACTTCAAAGAAATGCAAATTCACAGAAACAAAAGTTTATTAATCAAAGTATGAACCGTTGGCATCAATACATTTTGCCAACGAGAAACAAGTTGTTTTATTCCATCAGCATAAAATGCATCGCTTCTCGAAGCGATGAATTCTTGGAAGGCATTTTGAGCATCATTTTGGTTTTTGAAAATTTTTTAACGTAGGAAGTTGTACAAATGCCTGAAAAAGTAGAAGTCTGTTGGCGATAGGTCTGGTAAATATGGTGGATGAGGCAGGGTTTCATAGCCCAACTCATTAAGCTTTTGAAGAGTCACTTTTGAAATATGAGGTCTAGCGTTATCATGAAGAAGGATGGGACATTTTCGATTGACCAATCCCGGTTTTTAATTTTTTATGCATTTCATCAATTTCATGACAGTACCTCTCCGCTGTGATTGTTTCACCTGGATTCAAGAAACTATAGTGGATCATTCCAGCATCACACCACCAAACTGTCACCACAACCTTACGGGGTGTTAGTTTCGGTTTTGGAAAGTGTTTCGGTACTTCATCTTTGTCCAACCACTGTGCAGATCGACGTCCGTTATCATACAGGATCCATTTCTCATCACAGGTAACAA
>MQRK01252678.1:15644-26760 GCA_001938485.1 Girardia tigrina | reverse complement strand
ACATTTTTCCCCTACTTTCCCCATTTGCTAAAAAATAATAAGAATTAATTCATTAATCAATTTAGTTTAGAATGCACTCATACGAAAGTTTTGACAAAGATTGTCTTAAGGACAATCAAAATTGTTGTTTAAATAAAAATATGAAAAGTCAAATTGGTGTTCTTAATTTTTTATTATTAGTAAAATTTTACGTATTACAAGTAAAATCATAATATTTTGTTAAATCCATTGTCAGCGTAAAACGAATTTTTTTTCTTTATTCTTTTTCGAAATTTGGAAGTTAATAATATATATTAGCAGTAATTATATGCTATCGATTTTTTTGTATTATTTCTGCTTGATAATATTGATCCATAATATTACCAAGCTAATATTATTTTGGATTAATATTAATATATAAATAATATATAATAAATAAATAAATGATAAATAAGTTATAGTAACAAATAAATACTGAATACTAAATAATACTAATAAATGACAATTAAAATAAATAAATATATAAATAATTATTCGGTTTTTAAAGTAGATATTACCGTTAAGTTTCAGTAATTTAATATCATTTTGGTGAATATACTTTATGACGAGTATTTTAAATTATGTATGAATGTAATGTGTTGATTTGAGAGTGCTGAAATTGGAATTATGATTTTCAACTTCAATTATAATTGATCATTAGAAAAGAATTGACATTTTTTAAATTAATGAAAATTTAATTATCCAATAAAAGTTAAATTTAAAAAGTTATAAATTAGAATAAATTTTAAATAAGTAATCTATTTTCAAAAATTTAAATGAAATTTTACATTTAATTTTAATTAGTTGTTATAATTTTATATATTAGTTTTCAAATAAATTAAAACATAAACTACCTAATTTTTTGTTATGTATTTTAAAATTAAAAAAATAATAAATGTTATTGAGAAAGGAGGAAATAACATTAATAAAAATAATTACAAACTGGGAAAGATCTACCGAGAGTCATTCTGAAATGATTCTAATTGTAATAATAATAAATAATTTAATAATAATTGTGTCAGTGCTGTTGAAAGGCTTAAAATTAAATGCAATTAATGTATTTTTTTCCGCCCGATTCCCAGGTTTCTTCAAAAACTGTACGATAAAGAGATGCTGGCAACCATCGCTTGGCCCAGGGGCCAGCACCCCAACGTATAAATTTTATTTGATGTCGCTAAAGTTCATTAAAAAATATGATAAATAAAAAGTACAAATTTTGTCTGGAGTCTTTACTATTTGGAGCGTGATGGATATCAAACTTGTAATTCTGCTGATTTAAGGCATGAAACTAAAATAATACTTTCTAAATTGAGACACGTCAAAAATGTTCTGAACCGTTTCTGTATGATTTAAAGAACTGATTGGGTGGATCCGATTATGCTCGACGCAATCAATCTGGATTAGTGTTTCATCCATATTATCTTTATTATTTTTCAAATATAATCCTAAAAATTTATTTTATAGTGCTTTGATGGACGTAAAAATAAACTTGATTCATTTAGTGAACAAGCTTAAATTAAGACAGATTTTGTAAATAATAAGAAGACAACTTGTTTCATTTCGAATACATAAAACTATACATCTAGAAAGATATAGTCTATGATTAGTTTACATTGTTTCAAAATTTTAATTTTCAACAATTTATCATGATAAAAATTATTTTTTGCCTTTTAAGACTGGCCAAAGGGATCTAAACTTTAATTTATGTCGCTGGAAAGGTTTTTCAACCTAGAAGTCTACAACGTATATCGAGGACACAAAATCAAGTTCATTTGCATTTCAGTCAAATTAAATGCACTATTGAATTGAAAAGAAAATCTAATCATGATGACAATTTGTCCAGTCCGTCAATTAAGTTTTGAATAAGTTGATCGCTTAATATCGCAACTTAAGTGGCAAACATTGCAGATTGACTCATTGTTCAGGACACATGTACATATAAGTACTCAAGGTTAGCAAAGGTTGTCATAATTATGAAGCCAAAGAACTAAGTTTTGAGTTTCAGATTAAATTCATCAACAGTGATTGTCACATTATTCTCAGTTTGGAAGTAAATATATAGTTAGACGTACATTATAACTGATTAGAGCGCAGAAGTGTAGCGAGTCTACCTGTCGTTATCATTTTTGCACTTCCTTCACCACAAATTAGTTTTAAAAGAAAATTAATTAGAATATACAATATTAAAATTTCTGAAATTATTAATAACATTAATTACTTTATACAATAAAATAATTGTTGAATTAAATTGGATCACAAATTCTTATTTCATCAAATATAAATAAAAGGATCGTTTTTGTTCATTTTTTATACAACAGATCATAAATGGGATTTTGCAACCATGACATGATTCTACCAACCTACCCCTTCCACGATACGACCCTTTTATATAAAAAGAGGTGAAATATATATATACATATAGCATTTTTACAATGAAATTTAACTTTTTCAAAATGGAATTGAACTTTTCCAAAAAGTTCAAAGTTTTCTTTGGAAAGAATGATAGAAAAAATAAAAAATCGAAAGACTCTCTACGATGGGTTGTTACGGGTACACTTAATTCCGAGGAGAATTAATAAGTAATTAATTAATAATCAAGAACCTTGATCATTGGTGATGTTGTAAGGATAGAACCTCATCCATTTCAAAAGATGAGTTCTCTGTTCTACAAAATTTTTGATTCACATTACGAACGACAGTTTTGTGAATAAATATATATATTTGTCTTGATCTGTGACTGACTTATTTACTGATTCTGTCAAGAACGCTTATATTATTTACTTACAATTGTAAGTAGATAATTAAATTAATAATAATTCATACGAGAATCGGAACGTTATTCGATATGAATTTCGCACAATTTAAATAAGGGTATTTGGAATAATTTTTGTATATAGTTACAATGTCTTTTAACATCGGCATTTTTAATAAGAAACTGAGAAAAATATTATAATATCTTATTTAATTAAGATTTAAATATTTGTTCTTTGAAAATGATAAATTTGATGCGATAAAACAAAGGTATAATTTTTATTAAACAGTTAGTTTTTTGCAAAACGTTTTTTTACTTTACATAATGTATATTTGAGAAATAGACATTAATTTTAATAATGGGGCCTTGTGATGAACGAAAATTATAAGTGACATTTAATTAATTTTTTGTGATTTAGATGAATAAATGACTGATTATTTAATTTCAGTAGGAATTGACTTATAATAAAAATTAAAAAGACTGTGTCCATAAGTCTGTGGGTAATAACGAATCATCATTTACAATAATAATTAATGTATATTATTATAGAATGGAAAAAAATGAATTTTAAGAAAAAAACGTCTTTTGAAAATTTATTCTATATAATTATACCCGTCATACATGACGGGTTATTTATTTACTAGTCTCTACTAATAAGACACTACAACCCATCAATTAACATTCAGAATTGGCAAAGTAAGGTTATTTCAATACTTAAAATTTTTAATTAAAATATTCTTTTTGCCATTATTACCCAATAATACTTTGATAAATAATAAAAAAATTTTTGGTTACCTTTTAAAGTAAATTCAAACAATTCAATATTCATATACTAGATATCCGAAAATTGCTGATGATGATGTATGTAAACATCGAAACATGTCTAATAATTATATAAAAAAGCTTTAATCAAATTATATTTTCGAAATACTAAACTTGCGTTCACAAGACTCAATATTATATATATAATTAGTTAATTCATCAATTGTGTGTGATAAACAATAAACAAATACTAAACTAATGACCTAAATATGTTATTTAAATTTCAATAATTTTATCCTACAGATTAAGCATGGAACAATTCTTCAGTAACTACATCAATATAACTCCCCTCTTAGTGATCGCTCTATTATAACCATCTATTAAAACTCTATTAAAACCATCATAATATATTGAATCCATAATGTCTTTATAAATATGAGTCTTCATATGGTCATTTATACAATTCATAGCAGTTTGCGTTGACCCACAAGCAAGTTGATTTAGTATGAAAAACGATTTCTTTTTAATTTTTCTTTTGATCTTTAAAATCTGGACAACTCAAAGTGGTTTATTTTAAAAATCTTTTTCATCAGTTATTAATATTTTTATGATTTGAATTTCGACTTTATAATGGTTTACAATTTTTTTTCTTTTTTGAATGCAATAGGTCGGAAGAGATTATTAAAAATGAAGTATTATGTTTAACAATAAAAAATTAAAATTATTTATTTTTATAGAAATTAGACGAACGTTTGGAAAAATTATTTCGGAAAGAGAAATCGATTCATTTCAAAAAATGGGAAATCAGTTTCTTCAAGAAAACCCCAATCAACCATACGAGCCGGAATTCTGGATACCGTTGAGATGGGCTACTCGACTTTTAAATAAATCTCAAAAATGTGGACTCATTTACGATTTACGAACCACCTCGTTTCTAATTTTAGTTGGTTTTTCATTTTTTCTAGCATAAACATTTAATTTATTTTTTCAAACTCTTAAATTGTAAAAATGCAAAATCTTTACTGAAGCCATGAAGCATATGACTTCCTAAACTGGTACATAAATTTTTAAAATTGGTAAATAAATGTCCCTAAAACTCCATACGAAAGATGTAAAGTCATAGAAAGATTTTACTTATGTTCTAGGACCAAATTAAAGCAGGTATCACCGGGATTATAAGTCCTGAGCCACCACAAATTTTTACTAATGAAACTTTTATTGCTTGATAAGTCATTATTAACATCAAATAAAAGTACAAACAATTTTTTTTAATTGATAACCAATATTTTAATATGGTATTTCAGAAACTACTGGAACGGTTGTAGGACGTTTAACCCATGACCCAGTTCAACCCATGTACATTCTCAAAATCGGACCTTTCAACCCATATTTCAACCCGATCAGTAAATTATTATATACTGATATTCAATATAATTAATAATATAATAAGAAAATAATAAATTTATTATTGACGCTGATAATATTTTATTATTCTTGGAAGCCAATAAACAATAAAATAAAATTTGTAAATATTTTTTTTATTTTTACAATTTCATTTAAAATTTGTATAATATTATTAAATTTATGTAAAATTTTAATTTTTTTAATAATTTTGAAATATTGGTTAAACGGACTGCAGGTTGAAAATATACATGGGTTGAAAGAGCCGGGGTCGAATGTATATGGCTTGAGAATATACATGGGTTAAACTAGGTAAAAAACTTTAATCTAAAAAACTTATTAAAAGCAAATTTTGTGTATTCATTAATGTAAATGAAAAAGAATAATTTTATAAGAATCTCTTTTTCAGTAAATTCTGAATTATTACCAGTGCAAAAAGTTTAAGGCTGCTGTTTTATGAACAAAATCAAGACCTAAAAAGAATGATGTAACTTTCTTAAGAATTATAGAAACAATTCCTCGTGTAGGAAAAACTTACAAACCTTGAAAGTCTGAATGACTGTTATATTTCATATGTATATATTTAAAAAGAATTACACTATACAAAGATCGGTACAGATTTTAATTAAGATTCAAATTAATTATAGATGTAATAACACTAAGTAAATGTTTGATATTTCAGAACAAAAATGAAGTTAAAACCTAATACTATATAGTAATTTTCTTATATTTGACAATTTAATTGGAAATATTTTATTTTATTTGTTAGACTTGTAGAATCATTTTGTTTCTCAGCAAAACCATTTGGAAATTTGAAGACTAATTTCTCAGTTTTCCATTCATTCAACTGTCGTGGTCGACTGACCATGACTTTATGAGATGATGAATGATTGGAATATTTCAGAAATATTATAACAAATAGCACTGATTTTACGGTTTAAATTAGATAAACTTGGTTAAAACTGTATGAAAAAGGTATTTATACAAATAAAAAGTACATTAAAATTATGAATATTAAATTTGTGAGGCATATTTGTTTAATGATGTTTATTGTGTGTTGTTTTTAGCATTGTGTTTCACCAACACAGATAGAAGATTGATATTTGAAATGTTTTGAACCGTCGAATTATTCGGATAATTTCGATATGTAAATAATTTTCGGAATTTCCCGAACCGAAATGCGGATACAAATATATACAGAATAAACTCGTTTTAACGAAACCGACAAACGGAACGGTTTGTGAATTGTTCAAATCGAAATTGAAATTATCGGTTAATAAAAACGGGATAATACAATACTCGATATCAATGGCAGACAGAACAGTCGGAGTCTGTGGACAACACGTTTGAGCGGGGCGGACGCCATAATTTACGTGATCGATATCGGTGACACTGATCACTTCATACACATACATTCGGGATGATAATTATTGAAATCTGCGAATGAGACATTTACCGATATTCGACAAACTAAAATACACATTCAATGATGTGAAAAAATCTATTGCGAATGAATTAGAGTTTCCTGTTGGGAAAAAATGACCTTCGACAGCACAATTCAGCCCGATCTAAGTAGATTTGAGCAACTCGACCAGGAAACAGCGAAATCTATTCTCGATAGAAAGGAAATGCTCATTTACCTTTTGAATGAGAGTGAGAAGGACATCAAGAAAGATATTGGCTTTCGCAGAACCCGCCTACTTCGGTGAGATCAGTCTTTCCTTCCCCTCTTGTCCATGAAACACAGAATACACATTCCCGGGACTCCGCGACCGCGCTGCGCCCGCTAGTACACCAACAGATTAAACGATTTTTTATAAAAATTTATTTAACTATATATATAGCTAACGATTACGAAATTGGTTGCAATGTTTACGAATTTAATCGAAAACCCCTATATATTAAATAATAAACATTTGATATTGTTTAAAAGAAACTAATGAATTTAAATTTGATGTATTTCCTTATGAGTATTCTACTTCTTTTTCTCACTGAAACTTTATAATTTGAAAATGATCTTTTTTTGTCTTTATATTATTTGTTTTGTACATCTTAAGTCCACTGTGAGTTAAAGGGTGGCTCTAATAAGACTATTAAACTATTTCGTGATTTTTTAATAATATTAGAGGATATTTAAAAACATTAACAACTCTATTATATCTGAATTCAAAATAAAGATAGGGCTTTTGATAATTGATTCAGTTTTACTAAATTATTTATTTTAAATATAAATAATTCGGTTTAGAAACTAACAGGATATATTTTTAACATCTTTATCCTCCGAGACTGGACTCAGCGAAATTTGTTTGTGTCATTCGATATGCTACCTCATCGTTTATGACCACTCATTAGATCTAACCGATTTTGAACTCATTTGATCTTACTGTTATTCCTCATTTATTGCACTTTAGTACCTACAATTAATATGCGTATTATAATTTATCGTCCCCGTCACTATTTAGATTTTATATTCACATATAAAGTTCAAAAATTGACATCTTGAAATAACAATTCGCAAATGTATTTGATGTTTTTTATTCTAACTCTGATTACTTGAAATGTAAATCACTGTAAAGTAAATACATCAACTATCAAATATAATAAGTTGTATTCGTGGTTCATTTAAAAAGGCATCAGACTACGTAGGAAGGAGAAAAACTAGTTCATTAATCTTATCGTATTGATTACACTATTAAGTAATTATTTTAACACAGTAATTATATTTCATAAAACTGTTGCTTTTATGTTAGGGTTTTTTATTTATCTTCCTGTAAAACAGACCATTTCAAATACATAAGTGTAATAAAAAGATTTCTTCTGCTGAAAAAAATGAGGAAATATTTTGTAATATGATATACGTTTAAAAAGACAATTGTCCTTCGAGATTAAGAAAATACAAATGGATCTCAGAATTTAAGAAAAAGTACTTTTACAATTTATCGGTCTCCTAGTGAAAATCTCCTAGAAACAAATTTCAAAATATAAGTCAATAATTCGAGAGAAGAGTTATACTAGAGTTTTAGAGTTTCCACAAATGACAGAAGAACGTGTGCAATTCACAAATGACACATGAAACTTTTTTGCTGTTATTATGATCACTTCAAACATTTTTACCCTCCTTTGATCATAAGACAAGAGTCTTTCAAGAGAGTGGCGACCGATTGGAGAAAAATTTTAGTTCGGGTTGAAATCCGTACTAGACATTGCAAAAGTCTTATGTTGTCAGAGTTCTGACATCAAGGGGGATTTATGCATAGTGGTTATAAATTGATGGTAATCTATTATAGAATGTAGGAAAAAGTGAAGAAAGGAAAAAAACTCTTTGATTTGGTGGCTTGTTGACAATCCTTAGACACATTTCTCTAATGTTGACGCTTCATCTATCCAACCCTTCATAATGCGTCTTATAGTCTCGATTTCGCTCCTACTGATCTGAAAAAAAGCATGTGATGGATCCTTTTTATTGAAACTTAGGATGTTGAAAAGTTTGTTTCTGATTACTTTGCTTAAATATATCACACTTTCTTTATAAAAGCCTTTGATGAAGTATACTGGAAAGGCGGTTAATTGTGGATACATAATAAAATAATTTGTGCATTCTTTGCTAAAAGTAGTTCAAGATATTTTTGAATGGCTTAAATTAGGAAATTATTAAAACTGTTGTAAAAAACACTTAGGAAAAAATATTATACTTCTATCTAATCGTTATTATTAATGTTTCTTATCTCATTATTATTATTATTATTATTATTATTATTATTATTATTATATTAATTAAAATCTGGAATAATAACTTTAAAATTATTTTTAAATTTGCGATACAGAATTATATTTCGAAAATAAATGATAATTTACGGTTTACTAAACGAAAGATACCAAAACACAGAAGAAAAAAGAAGGATAAATTGAAAAAGAATGGGATATAATGATAGATAATAGTTTTCTATGTGATGAAGTCATTTAGGAAATCAATGAGTCTCGAATAAAGAAGCATTTAATTTTTCATTAATTTTATAACCGCCAGATGAATAAAAATTATTTATACTTTTGGTTAGGTTGGATGGAGATTTAGTGATTAGTAGACTAAGTAATTTTATATAAATTTGTCTAGACAGATTTGTCAGATAAGGAAATTTTTTTTTATTCTTTTAATAACTTTCCATTTATCTTCAAATTTCATTTAAATAGGTATTCATAAATATTTTATAAATGGTAAAAAGTAACAATACAATGAATTTAATTAAAGAATATTTTAGAGTTTTAACTATTATTACTTTTATCAAACTTCATTTTAATGTAATAAACGAATTAACACATAATGCATGTTTTAATATATTTTGTGGCTCAAAAGTTATTAAAGATTGTATATAATCGTATCAAAATGTACTCATTTTTTGACTAGAACTGTGAAAGGTTTTTTGGTGATGGATGTTATTCATGAGCCAAAGATAGAAAAGAAAAAGTTGGAAACAAAGGTCAATGATTGTATATATTTAATTTTGTCTAATATTTATTTTAAAAGAGTATAAACATTTTTAGCCATTTCATTATTTTTATCCTAAGAAAGATTGTTCATATGGAAGATTGATATGCAAGAAATGGACTTCATTATTTATTTTTATTTATTTTCCTTGATATGTAATATTTTATAAGTAAATTATGATGCAAATATTGATAAAATATTTTAAAGATTTTAATTTTAAAAAATGAAAATCTTTCACTAAAGTAAAAAAAATTAGAAAGCAAAATGTTTTTTGTTTTGTATTAATAAAAATATTCTCATAAAATTATTTTAAAAATTTTCATTCAATTTCTGTTAAAACAAAATTATATAATTAACTTTCACTTTTAAAAATTAATATTTTATGAAATGAATTTTTCTCAGGAAATCGAAAATCTTCGAGAACAAATGCAATCCCTTCTCATTCAAAGCAAAATCCTCTTGCCGTTAGTGTATACTCAAGTAAACAAAACATTTTGTTATTTATTCTTTGTAGTTATATATAATTTTCATTATTAAAAAACTTACAAAAGTCTTTTTCTTTTATAAAAATTATAAATTATAATATATTTTTACATTAGAACATTTTATAAAACACCTAAAGCTTAAAAAAAATGAAACAACCAACTACTTATGTTTTGAATGTTTAATAATTGTTCTCTCAATGGATGATGCACATGATGATGTTCTGTCAAGAACGAAACATGTAAAGAATTTAAATGAAATAAATTATTACTTATATATATATATATATATATATATATATATACGAATCTTGTCAAAAGTAAAGTAAGACTACAAATAAAATTTTCAGAAAATTTCATAAAAATAGGCTTCTTGATTCTGCAAGAAGAGTGTCCAAATAAAATAAAACTTTTCTCCAACTGTCGGACAATCGGCATGATCTTGTAATCAGTGGCGATATACTCATTATATTACATGAATTATGGAAATATTCATATTTAAATAATTGATAATTCTGAACAAAATTGTTTAATAGTATCATCTGTTGCAAATGATTTAGCTGCCTAGATTAACTGTTCATAAGTGATTAGGAATAGATAGTTTGACTTTGTCTTTGAACAAAAATCAAGTTCTTTTTTAGGTTTGCATAAAATGAAAATATAGAGTTTTTTGAGCAATTTTATAATTTTTACGAGCAATTTAATACTTTTTGCAAGCATTTTAATTATCAAAAAATAAAAAATTACTTAAAATTATTATACGTTGATCTTTCAATCAACATTTGTTTTGGTTCCATGACGATTGCGTAAAGACAATGGCGTACATGAACTATTGCGTAAGGGACAATTGCGGAAAGGCAATTTATAACTTAAAAAAGCGATAATTTTATATCATGAAATAAACCGTAACCTTAATCTCTAACCTTTACGCAATTTTTATGTACGCAATTGTCTTTCCGCAATTATGTGGTCACCTTTGATTTAATTCATTAAATGAAGCAGAACTCAACCGTAAAGTGAGGCGCATTCTACCGATAGATGCTCGGGTATCTTCAAGAGGCTGAGATGGGACAGGTAATAAACGACAAAGTTTATTTATATGTAATAATATCATACCAAAAAATTTTTTGGTGTACAAGCTTTTATAATTTGTCATATATTTGCGGTTCTGTATCTATTTCACCCACTTCCCACATTTTTTGACTGAATTATCAAAGC
>MQRK01252676.1:0-21278 GCA_001938485.1 Girardia tigrina | reverse complement strand
TCACCTTTTCCGCTCTATGGCACACTTTCTTCGTGGTCGCAGCTTCAATAATCTGGCCGAGGTCGAAAACGGGTGTCACCAGTTCTTCGCTTCTAAGAACAAGGATTGGTACCGCAGCGAGATCACACAACTTACGCATAGATGGGTTCAAGCTATAGATTCAAATGGCCTTCACTTTGAAACTTAAATGTTTTTTATTTGTTGTAAAATTATGTTTAAATTTTTAACAAAAAATACGAAAATACTTTTGGTTCACCCTAATATAATTTCGTCTTTTGTAAAAAAATTAAATAATTATATTTTCAAAGGTAAAATTTTTAATTAAACAAGTGCGATTACTTCTTTGAAATATTATATTTATTTTAATCAACAAAATCCTCTCATAAATTGATTTGGATTAATACCACATTTATTGAATTTGTTATTTAATTGCTATAAAATGTTGAAATATTCCGCTTGTTGTGGAAATCATTTGGATGACTGATTGGAAACTCTTGGAATTTCCTGAAGACATCTTGAATGAATTTCTGTGCAACGAAATGTGTCTTTAACTATATGAGACAACCGGCCATGAATTTTGTCAATACGCAGCTGTTTTTTAACATTAATATTATAATTATGTACTATAATTTAAAATTAAATATTTTTCTTACCAGTAAATTCAATTGAATCTTTTTTTGTTTTTTATAATATTATTGAATTATTTATTTAAAGATTTTTTTGATTAATAAAAAAATAATACAAAAATCTGTTATTTTTTGTTTTTTTTACGTATTTTATTAGGAATAAAAAATAATATAATAAATTAAAATAATTTATTAATAAATAATATTAAAAAAAACAAATAATTTTTTAAACCAATGTTAATTGTTTTTAATACTTTATGAAAAATATAATTATTATTTGATTTTAGTAATTCAATTAATTTTAGGATTAATTTATTAATAATTGTTTTTTTTTGTTCAGTATATTTACACTTATAATATATTAAAACTTATTTATGATTAGTACAAAGAACGAAAATATTCAAATACTTTGTAATTTCAAGAAAGCCATGAAACCGTATTAGAGTTTTGAACCGGTTTTCAACGGTCAATTAAAACGTCATTTCCGTATTACAATAAGTTAACATTTTCACACGTTTAATGTGATTTTGATGTTTGTCCATTGTGAGGATAATACATGGCCACTTAAATTTATCATTTTTGAATAGTTTAAGTTTTAAGAAGAATCTTAGGATTATTTTTCTTCTATATTTAGGGCTAGGGAAATTGAACAAATATATTTGGTATAGTGGTTAATATTTCAAGTAGTAAAGAAGAATAATTTTCTGATTCTTTTTGAAAAAAATAATTTAGACTGTGGTATGATAGTATGGTTCATCTGCTGACCAAAATGCATTGTACAGATTTTTATTAATTTTTGGTAGTGGATGACTCGTGTATCAATCGTTTCGGCATGTGCTTACGCGTGTATCTTCGAGTACCCGAAATATGTATGGGTGTGTTCATGTTTGGTCATGGGTTGTTTTATTTTTTATAATAGGTTGATTTTTTTAAAGTAAATGCATCTATAATCCAAATGATTACACTCCTTTACTTATTGAAAACAAAATGAAAATTTCAATAGTGATAAAAAAATAAGTACCACTCTGAAATCATAACTTGGTATCTGAATATTAACAACGACTCAAATATTTATCCCTTTGGTAGTCGTATTCAAAACCTGAATGAGTGTAACAGAATTTCTTCTCTAAATTCAATCATCATTAGAAGTATTAAACAAATCATTCGACATTTTTAAGAAAAATTAAATTCTATGAAAAATGATCGATTAGAAAGTCTAGAAAAAATACAAGATCAATGAAAGGAAATAAAAACTTTAAAAGTCTAATTTCGCTAATAATTTATAACTTAAATAAAATTACATATATAGATTTAATGGCAAATATTTTATAAAAAAAATTAAGAAAACACGCCATTTTAATAGTTTTTATTGTACGAAACATGTTTCGCCATTACGGCATCATCAGTTGTTAAATAATTTTGGATTACAAGGTACATTGACTATTATGTAATTAATCTTTTTTTTAAATAAATATATTAAAAAATTTTAATATGATTGGAAAATTCAAACATAGTTTTAAATGCTTAATTAATAATGCCTCAGTGACTATCCTCTCATGATATGTCAAAATTTTTTTTCAAGACTGTAAATTCAGTTTCAATATTAACTTAACTCTATTTCTGAATTTTTAATGTAATCGAGAAGCGAGCTAATCCTACTGTATTGGGTGTGTTCACATATTCTAGTGTGGAGATGACGATTTGTTTCTCCAATGTACAAGGATTCACACTTGTGACATTTAAATTGTTATACTAGATTAGCTTGAACACCCAATGGAGTTTTTGATGAAACCAAAAAAAATGTTTTTAAATATAATTATAAATTTATGTTTAGTATTGATTTTCTTTTTATAACTCGCGTTTGTTTTTTAAATTTCAATCATAACATATAACATTTCTAACATCTTTTTTCGAATGTTATGTATTTTTTATTTTTGTTCTTTATTTGGAAAAAAAACAAGTTAATTAAGTAGAAGAGTCTGTGTTTTATGTTTTGTTATGTGGGAAGTATTGATGAGCAATAAAAGCATCATTTGATTATTTCTGAATTGAGGAAATTATATATTAAAAATAAATTGATTGGAGTAAAAATAGATTTTGTTGAAGAGAATTTTTCATTTATACTGCTTTATCTGAATGGTACGTGAAATTTTAGGATTTTTATTATGTTTGTTGTTACTTTTCGTTCTTTCACTCCGGTATGAACCTCACTTCCTATAAAGGTATTACGTGGCTTTTTAGGAGGCCTGGAATGCTAATGATGCCTTTATACCCCTCCCCAAAACTGGGAATCTGCAGGGTACTGCTCCACCTGTATTAACAGGTTTCATTGCAACAATACTCAACCCAGTAGATATAAAAATAATTCAAAATCAATCATGATTCATAGTAATTCTAACTCACCATCGACTACAGGGCCACGACTCGCTACAGCTTTCACACCTATTTTAGTTAAGCTACAACCTTGAAAGTGGATTGCGAGTCCACTGGTACTACAATATTCTCTCGGCTCAGATATCGGCTAGCTTTCAGACACTTTGGCCTAGAGACGGACTAATATTCCAGTTTCCCAGAAAATTAACTCAATATAGTTTCCCTTGGGACACTATCTGGAAATATATCTGTCTAGCTTGCACAGTTGATCGCTGAACACAGTTGATTACTCCGGTATACTATATTCAACACCTTGAATTCCTTTGAAATTGTATTCATTATCAACGCTGCTTTTTTATTTTTACTTTTAAACAGGAAGTCGCTTTAGGTGCCAATAAATTTGAAAGTATAAAATCAACTATTTACAAGCATTGTAAATATCATTCAGTGTTTAAATACATTCAAAAATATCAACCGGTAGTAGTAGTTGGTTCTCTACTCAAGGTTGAAAGGGAGGTATGTACATCGTGTATTTTGGTCCTGTACTATGGCTAACCACTCTTAGGTTGATCAGTGCGTCATAGTTATGTCAAGCTTTTATTTACACTTAAAACAAAAATGTGTGCCTGATTGTATAAATGAGGATACATTAAGAGTCAAGTTTTAAAACAAGACATTTGAATTTACTTCAATTATGAAATTTTCAATTAATGAAGAAATAACTTAATTAGATGATAATTGTCTACGTAAAGACTACTGTAGTGTGTACTCCTGATTCGATGTCTGTTGTAAAGCTGAAAGACTACAATTTAAACATTTGTGTGATGGAAAATTAAATTCACGTTTTGTTTTGTTATCTTTTTTGTGTTGACAAAAAAGTGATTCGTTATTGTAGTGACCTACAGTCACTCATTATTTATATATATCACAATTAAAATTTTTTATTATCGATATTAAAATGTGGAATTTAATAGTTTGTGAGGAATATTTGGTGTGTTGATGTTTTTATGTAGTGCTTGCATGTTTAAATGTTGCGTGTTGATTTGGGATCGTGCCTCTCCTAATCAGATAGATGATTAATATTTTAATTCTTATTATCTGAAACTAATTTATTTAAATTTAGATTTAATATTCAAATTTTTAATTTTTATTATTGTAACTTAAATAATTTTATTGATTTTATTTTTCTAAATTTTTAAATAATTAAAATCAAATTGATGTTTAAAAATGATTATAAAAAGTAGTTTTATTTTATCCAATAAAATTAAAATTAAATATTTAAAATAAAATAACTTTCTTCAAGTTAGTTCAGATTAAGGAGTATTAAAACATTGGGTGATGGAATTAAGTGAAAGTAATACGATTGATCATCATAAAGATGATCAAAATTGTGAATGTTATAAAGGTTCTGTCAAATGTGTGAGTTCTCTTAACAATAGTGTTAAAACCATGGAATTATAACTGTCAACAGTGGATTTTAATAAATTTCTTGTGATATAAACAGCAATTCTCAATCGCAATCAAAACCCCAAGAGAGAAACAATCTACCGATAATATCAATTCAACAACAACATTCGCTGTATCAAATTTCCATTTCAATTTCAATCTCCAATCAGAACTATTGTATCACCAATAATTATCTAAATAGCAGCTCAAATTATCAGAACATTATATCAATATCTTAAAGTGACAATATTTCTATTCCGTTTGCCGTTTATCGCACGTGAATGTTACGATAAACTTACACAGAACTTGTTGATATTCAAAGTCATTATTCTTCCTATATTTATATCTGTTTCTTAGTATATTATTTTATTATAAAAGATCGTTATATTAAATTTTATCTTTACATATTCATTCATTTATTTATTTAAGTGCTCATTGAAACGTCAGTTCTTTTACAGTTATTATAAATAAAACGCATTGATATCACTCTGTCACTTTTCTCTACCCTGGTACATAATTTATGTTTTTTGAACAATTTGCAATAATAAATAGTTTACCGACCCCTGTTTTAAGTCATAAATGGTACTAAGCATTACAGCTTTTCCTTATAGTTATTGATGTAATTATATTTCATACAATAACTTCACATTTAATTGAGTGATATTTTTAATTCTATATAGAATAAATTTATTTTTAAAGATTTATTTTGATTTGAGTCCATATGATAATAATAAAATATTAAATTCACAAATTTTTGAAGATACAATGACTTCAAATCGATCGCACAACCAGTTCATTATTAAACATCATAAATTGTACAATTATTATAAAATATTTAATAATTATTTCAGTATATGAGAATAAGCTGGTGTTCAGTGATGCGTATCGCAATAGTCTCTTTTACGCTGATCCATCATTCAAGAAGAAAAAATATAGAGTTATTAAAATCGTTTAAGTTTAAATACTAAATATTGATTTTAGTTATTTTTTTATTGTATTTTAAAAATCTGATAACGGGAAATCATTAAGTTTCTTAACCTTACTATATTATTTATACCGAGGAACAAACTATATTTATCTGTTTTAAGATTTAAATATGGATATTTACAGTGGTAAAATTACTTAGAAAGGAGACGCAAATGATGCCAATCTTGGAGCAAGTTATTTGTCAATGTCTTCATCCATGCAAGAGGCTAGTGGATGCAGCGGAGATTATCGAGTATCTGATGATGAAAGTAAAAAGAATTCTTCTGAAATTGAAAAATCGGGTGAAGACGACAGTGATGATGATGAAGAAGAAATCGAAGATGACGATGATGATGATGATAGTGATGAAGACGTAAAAACGCCAAGCAGTCCATCAGTATCATTATGGAGCGAGAAATTAAACCCCTCCTCAGATGTGGGGCCTAAGTTTGTAGCTTCTAGACATACGATCAGTGGATCAAGTATCTACAACAGACCCGCTTTATCAGCTGGAGTTTTCGAACCTCTGAGTAAGTTAATTGTTTAATAAATTTATTTATGTATTTTATTATTGTTTATGATTGTTTTAAGTCTAATGATTTATATTAATAAATAATACCTGATAATAATTAAATAAAATATCTATAAATAATACTTATATTATTCCAGGGAAGTTTTTGTAAACTAAATATTTATTTTAAATAAATATAAATGTTTACTTTCGGTTGTCCATTCAAAATACAGAACGACCTGAAATAACCATAAAATTTCCCTTGAATATATAGTTATACTTATTACCGGTCTAAAACTTTGTTTATAATACCTTTGATGGTATATCCATTCGTTTGTTATTCTTTAATTACGTAGATAATGTATAAGGGGGCCAAAAACTGCGTTTTTCAATAACTAAATCTGTGTTGCAATAATTGACTTTTAAATAACTGGATTTCTGTTGCAATTAATGATTTACAGGCACAAGTAAATTTTGATATCAATTTTATATATAAATATTTTTTATAATTTTTTTTCGTATTTAGATTTTTTATATGAATATTTTCTTTATTTAAATGCGTAAAATATCACAAGACAATTGAAATACAGATACATTGAAAAAATGGTAATTTCTTGGATTGAAATAATTAAAGAAAAAGAAGGAATTTATAATGAGAAGGTTTCGAAGGGAAAGGATTGCAGTTTGTGGCGAAATTTAATTTACCCAAGTTTAAGGCATCAAATGGGTGGATAAATATGTTTTAAAAGCGAAATGAAATTAACAAAAAAATATTTGTTGAGAATCCGGATTAGCTAAAAGGAGGATTACGATGAATTTTATGAAAGTATAAATATGAAAATGAAAGCTTATAAAGAATCTAACATTTTTAATTGTGATGAGACAAGCCTTTTCTATAAATTAATGCCATCAAAAGGTTATTGAAAAAGGTTAGGAAAGGTGTACAAAATTATTATGTTGTAATAAAAGTTGAACAGAAAAAATTAACAGCTTATTGGAAAATGTAAACAACCAAGAGCTTTAAAAAAATTTTAATTTTAAGATTTTTTGTCAATATATTTTTTTGCAAAATATTGTGGATATTCTGTATATCCTTTTGCCAACTTCTAGATTTTTATTAATTTTTTGCTGGAATCGAATTTCAGAAATCTAAAGTTTGTCTGGTGTTATTTATTTGAAAGTTTTAATCTTTTTATATCACTTTGTTTGAGGGAAGTTTGGTTGGATATACGAAGTAGTTCTCAAGGAATCGGATTTAATGTATATTTTTGTACCATTAGTACATTATTTTCATTTTGTTCTCATTACTTGGAAACAATTAATAAATCTGATGACTTTAATACACATTCATTTGATATGTATCTGTAATAAGGATATTGATAACAACCTCGATCTTAAAGGCCGTATTTTTCGAACATGTAATGAAGAATTAAGAAGATTATAAGATTTTATTAGAAATATTTATAGTTTAATTACAGTAAATATTTTAAAAACCATTTTGATAAAAACTTAAATGTTCCTATTTATATTAAATTATTATATTATTTTATGTTTTAAAATATTTGTAGTAAATTAAAAAAAAATCGAAAATAAAACTTTTTTTTAATAACAAAAATAATGCAAAAAAATGTGAACGGACTGATTGAAAATGGGAATAAATGGCAATGATGTAAAACGAAAATAAATCAGAAAATTAATTAAATGAGAAAATTAATTTTTAAAAAATAAAATAAAAATGCTTGTTTTAATAATGTCACTCATAATGGCTTTAAAAAAAGGTGTGAATTCAAATTATCACAGTCGAATGTTGATGACGAAACAATCGTCCATTAGATTTATT
The DNA here is from genome assembly GCA_001938485.1 of Girardia tigrina. Lineage (NCBI taxonomy): Eukaryota > Metazoa > Platyhelminthes > Tricladida > Dugesiidae > Girardia > Girardia tigrina. The sequence continues at coordinate 13,516 of MQRK01252676.1, read as the reverse complement.
GATTTGGGGATCTCCGACACCTGGGATTGTTGTGAACAATATATATTAAAAGCGTTCGGTCTTTTTTATTCAACGTCGTTGAACGAATCGCTTATCATGCACGGTTGTGAATGTTGACCAATTGGGTGTGATGGCCACCCTATCTGTTTGTAAATCCGCAGTCCCAATTCGGTTGGTTTGACAACTCCTTTTTTCGTGTTTTTCCTTTTCTGATCAGGAATATGTCGTCGAGCATGAGAAGCGCTATTCGTTCACCGGCGGCGACAGAGAGCTGGTCCGTCATCTCGTGTCAATGTGGGAACAGACGGGAGTTCCGCGTTTGAGCCGTGCTTCCGTTAACGTGGCCTCAAACATGACAACGGTGTCATCTCCTCAGGTTACCACGGTCGCCGCTTCGCACCTTACATTGGTATCGGGAATGTCCGACCCGAACTTCTCAATATTTATTTTAAAATTTGATTTTGCAAAAATGAAAAAAATTATTCGTAAAAAATAATATTTAATTGTGGAACTGTATGAAAATCGATTTTAATAAATTTGTTAAATCGCATTAATTTTAAAATTGTCAACATAAAATTTGGCGGAAAAATATATTTATTGTTAAACAAAGAGTTATTTTGAATTGATTAGAATGGTTTGTTTGAATAAACAAAATTACATGGAATAAGAAATGTTTCAAAAAAATTATGAAAATGATCATTTGAACTATGACAGTGCCGATTTAAGTGAAGAATTAATGTAATATCGACCTAATAAATGTGATAAGTTTTGAGGATGAGTGTAGTTCCGTCAATAAAAACATGAAAAAAATCATTAATAATTATTTGTTGTGTTGATACACAAATAAATTCGGTGCATATATCGGTCTGAAGGCGTCCTATATACCACCCCTGTTTCCACTGGGGTTCTTTCGCTAGCGGTCTCCCCCAGCACCCTTCAATTGAGTGAATGCTTCCGCACACCACACAGGCTTCCTCGATAGATTAGCGGTTAGATACCTTTTCCAACCCGCCTGTGTCTGTGTTCCTCACACAGACCCTTTCGCCACGCAGGCACACCCTCACTCCCTCATCAACCTCCCTTTCGGGAATCAAGTATTATTATGTCAGCCAGTGGATGGCTAATGATCTATTTATAGATTCATCAGCTTACCTGGCGGACTTTACACTCCACCGATCTGTACGTCCATTTCATTTATATCCCGGCTACCTCACTGCACTCCCGTTTCTATAGCCTCCAACCCACCTTTCGTGTATCGGAGTCGTATAGAGGTCGCTCCCTGGCACCAGTTGTTTTACTAAATAAAAAATTATGTGGAGTTTGAAATGAAGAAAAAACAAATCGATTCGTCGCCATTTATTTACTGTTTCCAATTTAACACTTATTATTTCTTCATTTGTACTGTTTGTACAAAAAAAACAACACTTAAAAATTGTAAACCATTTTAAATAGATTTTAATGGGATGTTGTAGAGTAAGAAAAGCTTAATTTTGGAACAAGTTTTGAACAATAGAACATAAAAAAATATCAACTCTTTTATATGTTGATATGTTAATTTCAAAGGAATATTAATGATATGATCAATAATCCAAGCTGGTAAAAAATCTCATAGAAATAGCACATTTATTCTTCACAGAAATGAAAGAACCCCATACCCTTTTTAGTTATGAATAACCTTTTACATGGTTTTCAAAGAAATTTCTATACCCAAACTGATTATTAAACTAAGTATAGATTGAAATAGTTCAAGTACAAAAACATTATAGTCCAGTCTATCATAAAAGTTAATGTCATAATAAACTCCAAGCAAGCAAATTAAATAAAAACTTTCTCTATAGGGCACCGATTTTATGTATACATAATTTCATTGAAAGAAGAACAAAAGAAGTATTAGATCAATTTTTCTATGAAAAATGACGATTGTTTTAATATTTTTTTGAAATCAACAACGTTTTTTTTCTGTTTTATAATATTCACCAAAAAATTTTGTTATAAAAAGACTTAATTAGATATTACCATTAAAACTGTTATTATTATTTAATAAAAAATTGATGGACTAATCCTAATATTTGTTCTAAATATTATTTTCAATCATTGTTGAAAAATTGCTTCTGTCAATTGTTGTAGAATTTAAATAACAAAACGATTATCCTAAGGCTTTTTTGCTCAACAAAACTGATTTGTGAGGAACTGTTTTTTTCAAGTTTATTCTGACAACTTAATCATCTTCGTTTTATATCTTTGATAATCTAAATTTATTAGGAAAAAGAAAAAATTCTAATAAACTTTTTTTTAAAATAATTTTGAAATTTCGATAAAATTTATCATAAGATATAAAAAGAATATTTCTAAATAATAAATATTTGTGTTATGAATTCTTTCGCTGATCACCAACCCAACAAGTTCACTTAAAAATTTCCCAATTTTTATTTTAAATCCATTTTGCCTTCTAAAAATACGTTTTCATAACATTTTTATAATGACTTTATTAGAAATTAGTTTTACAGTAAAATTAAAATCTATTTTCTTGTAGACAAAGTCGAACATCGATCAGATGCAACTTTGCCAAAGATGGACCAGTCTAAACAGCTCTATCCAAATCAAGCAATCCCACTTCCGGTGTACACAAATTTACAGGAACTGACCAACGCCGCACAGAGAAAATTTTCCATGCAATTACCGCAGCAACAGTATCAGCAAACTTCTGAGATTGAAATAGAAACAGCAACTCGGTCCCCCATAAACCAAGTCGCTCCTCAAGTGACAGAACATTACGTTTCACCTTCTGGATCTAAGACTCCTGGATTGAGAAGAATGACATTACCAGAAGTGATGCACAACGAAAAAGATAATAAGAATCCGAGTATGCCACTCGATTTTATTTTTATACAAATTTTATTTATTTCTTATTTTTATTTACTAAATACTTCAAATAGGTCCAAAAAAATATAAAATACAAATTAATATTTTTAATTAAATCACATTTCAGTAAAAACTTTAATGATTTTTAAAATTATTTTAAAAATATTTGTTTGAAATTTATTGATTTTATTTTTGAATATTTGAATCGTTGATCTTAACCAAACTCCTATTTTATATTTTGACTCTTAATGCAAAACAATACTTTGTGTAATAACTTATTATTACTTATTTTTGATTAAAATTTTCAGAAATTCATTTTTGAAGAGCTGTACATATTTTATGTAAGCTTACCTCAAACTTTAATGCATTGATTATCAGTAAATTTTGTTCCTGATTTGTTCCCCACTTCTTGACTTTTCAGATGAAAAAAACTGAATGCAGAACTGTCGAAAAAAATTGTCCTTTTGTGAACAATTTGTAGAAAAATTTCTTACAAAATTATTCTTGAAGGATAAAACTGTGTTCTGAGACCTTAAATTTGCTTATGAAAGCATAAAAATTAATTATGTATACTACAGTGAACGCATTAAAATCGCCATGCTAAAAAAGAACATACCATTATAGTTTTTGAAAATAATGTTTGGGGCCACTTTCAAAATCACGGTGATCAGACAAATACGCGATCCGAGAAAAGCACGCACTGACAAATGCGCGTACCGACAAATGCGCGTACCGACAAATGCGCTAAAAGGGGATTGCATAAATGTTTTTGACATTTTTTATTATTAATTCTTTAATGCTAAAAATAATTCTTGAAATATAAATTTAATATAATCGACCAAAAAAAACAAATTTATTATCAATAACAATTAACAATTATCCAAAAGACACAATTTAAATTCAACTAAATATACGACTTATAGTTTGATCTGTCAAGTCATTTTCACGACGGAAATGATCGACCAATGTGTAAATGGTAGGATGATGACAAGCAATAGATGACTGAAATACATTATGCCTTTTAGGGCATTTGTCAGCGTACCAAAAATCGCATGAGCAATGCTCGTTACGTACAGCCATACAGTCAAAATTTAATACCGGCTAATTTTTGTCTCTTTATTAAATTATTATCAAGAAGCATTTCCGATGAAAAACCATGGTTACCGAGATCAGAATAAGTCTGTCAGAATAAGTAGTAAATCAAAGCGAACCAGAGCTCTTAAAGTCCGCTTATCTGTATTTGTTGGGCCGTGCGGAATGATCATGTTATACTCTGTTTTTGATTTAAAGGTTTTATCCTATAAAGATACTCTCTACGCCAATGATGTAATGCAGTAAATTGCATAGTCTGAGCGGCACATTACAGAGTAGAGAGCTCAGGAGTGACAGTAGGAGGCCTATCTGAAGGACTTTTTAGTTTGCACGGACCTTCTAAAGAGTCTGATGCTCAATCCCATAATTGAAATAGAAGACCATCATTGAAGAAACAAATCGTTTTAAGCGAGATTAATGAGCATACAAAATTGAGTTTTATTATTGATACAAATTTATTACTGGTTACATTGTAAAAATAGAACCTCCAATTCAAAAGATTATATTTCTTTTCTACAAAAATATTTCTATTGCCAATCTATATTTTCTAAGATACTAAAACCTATTAATTAATATTCAAAATTGGAAATATAAACACCTCTATATTTAACATCTTTTACTATATAATTTTAAAATGACATTATTAACAAATAATATTTTGATTAATTAATATAAAATTTTATTATATTATATTCTAATTAATTTTTAAGTAATATTATTGCTGATGATGATATAAAAAATCTTCGAAACATATCCTATGGACATATTTTAAAAAAATTATTAATTTAATTCATTTTTTAATAATGTTAAACTGGCGTTCACAAGACTCAATTAACATATAAATTGTGTTTGATTTTATTAACGAATTACATTTAATTTAAGCAGAAAAGATTTATTATGATAAAATTTCATACCAAAATTAATTAATAAATGATTCACGATTCGTGAATAGGATAACGTAATTAAAAATCATTTCTTGTTTGTAAATCATCGCAGGTCACGCAACTCCCAGAGCCAGTTGAGTCTGTTCTCCCACCTGACTTTATTACTAATCTGGCTTCTAAAATTGGTTTTCCATCAATGAGCAAGTCAACTTGTCATATGTCAATAAAATAAATAATCATTTTCTTCTGACGCATTTTTTATCTAAAAATATTTAATTATTATTGACCCCTCTGTACTCTCATTTTCATTTTATTAGTTATTTTTTACATTTTCTATTAGCACTAGTTCTTCAATTTGTGTCCGACATTTGTTCTTAAATTATATAGGAAAAGTACAATCACAGAAGAGATTATTTTAATTTAAAATAATCTAAACTGATTATTTGTTACAATTGTTTTTATAAGTTTTGCAAAATTTTTAGCAATATTTTATTTTACAATTATTTGATTTTTATTTTTATTCAATATGTACGCTCTCATAGAATTTTTATATTTTATCCTTTAATTAATTAATTAATACGTGTACTAAATTAATAAAAAAATATTTAGCGTTCTGGCATATAGTATTGACGATTCTTTCAACGTATATAATTCTTACAACGTGCGTCAATCAGTCTTAACAATCATCATTAAAAATCGCATCACGTTGTCTGATGGTTTTTTTATAGCGGTTCATCATAGTCAAAGGATTAATGCGTTTATCACGTAGAAGAAACAAAAATTCGATGCATATAAATTTGTAAATTTAATATATTTATAAAAAAATATTTAATTATAATTAAATATAAATTTTAAATATTACCTATAATCGGTTCATTTAATAATCAGTACTATTATTATGAACAGGGTTTTTTAAGGTTTCCCTGTTACAGTATAACATATTTCTTTGATAACATATTAGAGAGATGATGAGAAATCTCTCTAATTCATGTGGCATTGCACCCAATACACAAAAATTAATAAACCAGATTGGAACAAAGTCAAAGGAGTTGGAGATTTTAAAAGATTTAGAAATGATTTTTTATAACACTGTGAGGAATATTTTAAATTTGGTATGTTGAAATTGGTCTGTTGAATTTTGTATGTTGAGTTTAGTATTTGGAAATGTGATTCTCCCACCCAGATGGAAAATTGATATTTTAGATGTTCACGATAAATAATTATTCGAGTATAATTTATATTTTAAAGTACAGCATAAGATATTTAAAAAACTTTAAAAATATTAAATCGTTTCAAATTTTCATATTAAAAATTTAAATAAAGTAAATAGCTTTAACTAAGTTTTAAATTAAATAAATGTTCTTTCTTTACATAGAATCATTTTTTAAATAAAATTAATATGTAGATAGAATTATTACTAAAATTACAAAATTTGAATTTCAAAATAAAATCTGAAAATAATGAAAAATTTGTTCGAATAATTGTTTATTAACAAACATTAACTAAAGGTTGTCAATTTAGATCGATGTCGAATTACGAAAGTTTTGCTGAGAGTTGTCCAAAAGACAATTCTAATTGTATTGAAGATAAAAGTTCGAAAACCCATGTATGTGTTCTTAATAAACACATTGGTTTATCAATTTTCGTGTAATGGGTTAAGGTAAGGGTTACCGAGATTTCTCATTATCTTTGTAAACGGATTCAGGAGCATGGACGTTTTGGTAACGGTAGTAATATTGCTGGACAAAAGACAGTGTACGAGGGATTTGAATACAACTGATTTTTAAAAATTGTGCAATAATTTGAAAAATTACGTGGAAAGAGTCTTGTGAGCTATTATTGATTAAATCACTTAATTTATCCATTATTATCCACATAAGTCTCATCCACTTTGTTGAAAATATTTAATTAGTTATTACGCAAGGTAATATAATAACCTATTTGATATATATGACATCAAAATTGTTGTTAATTAGACTGGAAAATTTTTTTCTTCAATTTGTTAAAATTAAAATATGATTTAATTAAAATTTAAAATTTCAAAAATTAAAAAAATCAAGCAAATTTATAAATAATAAAATTAAAATTTTTTATATTATATTTTTTAATTAAAACTTTTTATGAAATAAATTAAAATAAAAAAATAAATAAATTAATCTAAATAAATTGTTAATCCATTAAAAAACGAAGAAACTAAAAGTAGAGCATCTGTCTCTTTCGACACCCTTTTTCGCAGTGGGAAACTGGAGTTACAAGAATTTGTTCAATAAAAAGTTTTAAAAGTGACCTAAGATTACTTTCTTTTTTAGTTTGGCTTCTCTTTGTAAAACAAATTTTTGTTTAATACTTTCTTCCTGCTCATAAATCTACTCTGCTAGAATATAGCAAATTTAGATACAGACATACTCAAAGGCATTTTTCTTTAAAATTTGCTTTCCTTGTTTTCAGAAAATGAAACAGAAATAAGCTTTAGTATGTTTAAATAATTTTCAATATTTTTACTACTAAATATTAAATAACATAATTGGGAATTGTTTTTAATGCTTTCTTTCAAATATATATATATATATATATATATATATAATTATTTTATTTTGTTTTCGTTAACACAACTTTAATTTTTAAAATTTATTTCATATTTTTTCTATTTTCAATTCATATATTATTATCAAATAATTATGTTAATGGAACACAGTTAATTAATATAATAATACATTTATAATCGATTTTCGCAGACAATTTGTAAGTAAAATCACGAATCGCTGGAAATGTTTTAACTTTTGACTAGATTGAAAATAATACCATAAAAAGTATAATTTCTTTACTCATATATACATGGAGCACCCAATAAGTTGTGAGACTAATATAGAAATAATAATAGTTTTAATGATCCATTATTGTTTAAATCAATTTTTGTGAATATTCGAAAAATGCGACTGGAAACCATTCAATACTGTAGCGTTATACATTTTCTCTTTCTGAGAGGAAAGAATAGAGATGAGGCTCTATTTGAACTGAAAGATGTTTACCAACAAGAGTGCCCATCCACAGCAACAATTTATCGTTATTTCAATTACTTTCAGAGTGGTATAACCTCCGTGGTAGACGAAGAAAAATCTGGAAGACCCTCGGAAATTAATGAGAAAATAACGCGATAGAAGAGTGACGACGAGAGAGCTCACAACCTGTCTAAATGTGAGCAAAGGCACTCTGCATACACTCCTCACTAAAAGTGGTATTCGAAAACTATGTTTCCGTTTTGTGTCATGCTTCTTAACGATGGAAATACGACAACGACGTTTGGAAAGCAACTTGGAGAATTTGCTTATTAGGACCAATATTGGAGACCGTTATTGTGGACGAGACACCATTATCCCTTTATGTCCCGAATCTAAAAGAAAGTAGCAAGAATATTAACTTCCAGGAGAAACCAGGTTACTGAAAATGCGGTCCTCAAGTTGCTACCGAAAGGCTCTCATGCTTACGGTGTACTAGGACGCCAACGACATTATTCTGACTGACTTTACTGAATCCAGCGTGAAGATCAATCGTTCTTACTACTCTAACATCGTACAGCAAGTAAAGAAGGTACGACGCAAAGAGCAGAGTGTGGGATCTCTATTTTTTACATGATAATGCTCCTATACACACAAGCAGCATTTCCATGGTCACAATTGAGCGTTGCCGGGTCAATTTGCTACCCCATCAACCATAGAGTCCCGATTTGGCTACCTCCAATTTTATCCTGTTTAACCATCTTAAGAAGTATCTGCAGGGCCACGTGTTTGCCAACAAACATGATTTGAGAGCCGCCATTGAGAGTTTTCTGGGAGAAAAGCCGCCAGAATTCTTCAAAAACGCCTTCTAAAATCTCGTTATTTACTGGGAAAATTGTGTCAGTGCACAAGGAAATGATTTTGAGAAATGATGCTTATTTACCATGCTTATTCTAAATACAAAGTGTTGTGTTTATATCTTAAATCTTTCTACATTAGTCTCACAACTTATTGGGTGTATCACGTCCATTCTTTAACAAACGTTTTTTTATTTAAGGAAATACGAAACTAAAATTTTAAAATCAGAATCGTAACTGATTTTAAAGACTTTGAAATTTATTAAGAACATTAAAATTAGTTTCTACACATTTTTAACAACACAATTCGAAGTGTCATAAGAACAATTTACAATATGACGTTCATGTATTATAATTGTTGTAAATAAGTAATGTCATAATGTTTACTAAAGTTGTATTTGTTCGATCCAACAATCTAGGTATTAGGTACATAACTTAGTTTTTGTTGTATTTTTTGTAATACATTAAATAATCGTAAAAGCGCAAAGAAAATATTTTTAATTCCGTTTTAAAATTTCTATTTTCGTACCAACAAAACAATATTTGAGGCAAGCATTACTTTTTTGGTTTAATCACAAAAAACAGCAAAAAGCTTTCGTGTTCTTCAAGAAACTAAAGTTTAACATACACCACCTCAAGAGACTTGCAAAAACTGGTGTAAATAATTTCAAAGTGGCGATTTGGATGTCATTGACAAACAATATGGTCGTCCACGAAAGAAATGAAGAAGAATGAAGAATGGGAAGCAGTATAGAACGAAAAAATTGCCAAAAGCAGCCATAAACAATCGCCTATGAGCAATGAAAATGTTTTAGGAAGAGTGAAAATGGATACTGCATGAACTAACTGAAGCCAATTTTGAAAATCGTGTAATTGTTTTTAATTTGTTGCTTAAAAGACACCGATGATGGCCGATTTTTGTATCAAAATGCGATTGGCGATGAAAAATGGATTTTCTACAATAAGACTAAACAAAAAAAAATCACCGATTCATTTAGGAGAACCATATTCCACAAGAGCTACATGAAAAATTTAAGGAAGTACGGTTATTTTGTGCATTTCGTGATATGAAAAAGAATGAGCTGCTAAAACTGAATGAAACTATTATTGTTAATGGTACTAACATTTGTTAATAGTTTGGAACTATGCATTGAACGAAAAATACCATATTCCAGCGAACAAACAGTGTAAAGAGATTATTACCAAATACCTCGAAACAAGTAAAGAAAATGTTGGAAACACTTGAAAGGGAAGTTCTCTCGCATGTTTCCTATTCACAAATTAGTATTTTTTCCGATCAATACAAAGTGCTCCACGAAAAAAATTACAAAATGGCTTGTAGAATGGATCGAATGATGAAAATATAAAAAATTCAAATATATAAAACCGAAAACATAATAAATAATGATAATAGTAATATAATAAAAACAATAAATTTAAAATAACCATTTTCTAAAGAGCATATCACTTGAGAAAAAAGTTTAATAAAAATGGTTCCTCAGGCTTTAACTTGCGGGTAATTTTTATTACGAATAAACTGTCGAGATATTTTTCTAATATATTCAAAAACTTCATTGGGTGCTCAAGCTAATCGAGTGAATAAATTTAAATGCTTTAAGTGTGAATCCTTGTACATTGGAGATATAAATCGTCATCTCCGCACTAGAATAGCTGAAGATACCCAATCGAGTAGAAACAGCTCGAGTCTTGATCACATTCAAAAAAACAAAAATTGAGATAAGGTTAACTATGAGTCAGAATTTTCAGTCTTTAAGAAAAGAATTGACATATATCATTATAGAATAGTCACTGATGCTTTATTAATAAATCATTTAAAACCATGCTTAAATGGCCAAAATGAGCTGTCAAATCATATTAAAGTGGATACAAAACTACCATGATAGATTTTTATTTGTCTTTTWTTTTTAATCATAAGACAGTATTCAGTTTTTCAAAATCTTATTAATATACTTTGATAAAAGTAATAAAAAACATGTGAAACTTAAAATTTAGTTATCTCTGTTCGGATGTGGTCTAAATTTTGTCGAACGAATTTAGTATGAGAAAATACCTGTAAAATGGACGAACACATTTAATGAAATTATTAGTACAAAATATAAATAATAATACTGATTTTAAAATATGAATACCAAATAATATTTTAATTTTTTATTAAAAAATATTTAAAATAATAATAAATATTTTAAAATGAAAATACTAATTAATATAAAATATATTATTATTAATTGCGATAATAATAAAGTAATTTATTTCGTTATATTTTTAATATAATGTTAACTCGTGCGTTCTTTCAAAAAATATTATATTTTATTTTTAACGCTTAATATCATATCGTTTCGTGTGACAAAATAACTAAATTGTGACAATAATTTTATCATTTTATACCAGTTAATTATACAAATAATGTAATAAATCCATTGATGGAATTATTGTAATCGAATTATATGGACATTTATGCTTGTACTAAAAAAACAGTGTCATTATCGAACAATATGTCGTTAATTATTACGTTTAAATATTATTTTATGTTACGTTTAGTATGATCAAAACACGAAACTTTCGAGTTTAACGCTATTTTATTGTTTTTAAAGTTTTTAATTTAATTTTTTTCTTGGATATTTCATAACGAAAAAAAAGTTTTTTAAAAATATAATACAAAACAAATGAAGTGTGGTTATACAAATTTAATAAAATATTCCCCATATCTCCAAGAGAAAGATTGGCTTATCACACGACTTGAGACAGTTAAAATTGGCAATTAATGAGGAAAATTTATTTCCTCCAAACAGCTTTTTCTCTTTTAACTCACTTATAAAATATTAGATAAATGTTAGGAGAAGGAAAATAGGAATAATAATTTATTATAAAGTTATTATTTTCCAAGAGTTCAGTTTTTTATTAATCCTTTTAATACTAAGTACAAATCTTTTTAACTTAAAATTATTCTTTTCTTTGGAAAATTTTAAAATTAAATTTTAATTTAATACAAATTACAAAAAAAGATAAAAGAAATAATAATAATTTTTATTAAATTTATTCTGTGACTTAAATTGAATAAAATGTAACGATTGGATTTGATATGAAAGTTTAGAATTAATTTCTTTTAATAAATTTAAAAATTTATAATTTATTTTATTTTTTTCTATAGCTTTTAATTATATAATTTTCTTTTTTTTTTAATCAAATCACCAAAAAAATATTATATCATTTTTACATGTTTATTATATATACCGTGCGATTCATAAGTCTCTGTCTTTAAAACTAAAACAAGATCTAGTAAATCAAAAAATTAAATTTTTTATATCCATTCTTTATGCAGACAGAATTGTACTGTGTCAATAAAGTTTTAATTAAAAAAAATAATTTAAAAAAATAAAATAAAAAATTAATATAAACTACTTATAATTTTTAAGTAGATCTTTTTCAATTAATGTTGTTCTGGAACTCCGAATTTTCTGTTTTTTTTCCCATTTTGGGACCTTAAAAGTTTTTTTTGATCAAATTTTCACATTATCATTTATTGTCATAGAGAATAAGTAAATGTGCCAACTTTGAAGAAAATCGATTGAGCTAAAGGCCTTCAAAAATAGGTTTATAAATTCCATAGACACACACATATATACATGGTTTTTTAAGGTTTCCAGCTGGATGTTACCTGTAATGTGGGTGTAAAAAAAGCATATTTATTTTTACTCAAAAATTGTTACATCACACATGCACACTGGATTTAAAGGGTTAAGAACAAAAGAATGCATTATACTTATTGTTGGGTTCTTGATCGAGAATAAGACTCATTAACACCAAAAATTTATTTCTAACACAATTAACAATTCTTCAAACAATTTTTTAATAACAATTTTTCGTCGAGGAACTTTTCTTCGTTTTCTTTTTGACCAATTTTTTATATAAAAATATGGAATTATAAATACTGATAAGCTATTTTAAAATTGAAATTTTTTATTATTTATTTTGAAAATTTACATTCCAATATTTTAGGCAACTTAATTTAAATTAAAATAATTAATTAATTTATTGTAGTCAATAAATTACAGGTAACATCCAGCTGGAAACCTTAAAAAACCATGTATATATGTGTGTGTCTATGGAATTTATAAACCTATTTTTGAAGGCCTTTAGTTTAATGTTATTATCTTTTATTTGTGAAACGTTTTTAATCAATAAAAGATTTTAACGTTTTATTTATTATCAATATTTCAGTTTAAAAGCATTTTTACCTACAATTATTTTAAATACAATTTAAATACAAAAAATAATTTACAGTATTCAAATTTTTATTATTATTACAATACGTTAATGATAAAAGTTTTAATCTTCATTTCTTTTCACGAAAACTGTTTAGAATTAAGTATTTGTCAAATCTTTAATTTGCAGAATTTCAAACTTATTTTAAAATTTAAATTTATCTGTTTTTTTTACTTTGCATCTCTGGCAACAAAGTTCAATTATTTTATTTTTCAGAATAACTTTTAAAATTATTACAAACATAATTATCCTTGTCTTTATATATTTCTTTTAAATCAATCATTTAAAAATTCATTATTTCACAATTAATTTCATTTTAAGTTTTTACACTACAATTAAAATTTGATTATTTCCGAAGATAACTTTTTAAAATTAATTAAGATATTTTAAATTATAATTGCTTAAAAACTTTTGATTTTAAATATTTCCTTATTTTAGAAATTCTTTATAAAAATTAATTATTTCAAAAATTTTAAGAGTGAGCCTGTCCTTCACACTTATTAAATAAGTATACAATTATAAATGACCTTGTGTAGAAGCG
>MQRK01252669.1:19667-31107 GCA_001938485.1 Girardia tigrina | reverse complement strand
TCGAAATTATGAATGAAACGTTTTTTTCGATCAATTATTTCTTCTGACAATCAATAAATGAATAGTAGTCATAAATTCAAATGAAGATTACATCATTGTTAAAATACTTTAATATGATTGGATAAATCACTTTCGGTTGTTAAATAACGGTTACGAAAAGTTTTATAACATTGTTTCAGTTGTTAATATTTCATAAATAAAATTTATGAAACTGATTAATGCTCCTTCTGAGAAGGACCTTCTCACACCTTCAATTGCATCTTAAAATGCCTTCAATAATTAAACCTTTTGTAGTAAATTAGAGTGTATTCAGAAGTCAAATAAAAATGGAAATATAATGCATCCTATGTATTATTATTAAAATACTTTTACTTGAAAACTTCCACATATAATTGTATTGAAATTTGGTTAATTAACTTTGAACTTATGGTAAGTGATATAAAACATTCCGGGTACAGATCAATGTCTCGTTTCCCAAAATATATTAAAAAGACTTTATATAATTTCTGTAAGAGAAACTAGAAATACAGTCATGATGAAAGTAGTAGTGATAATTCTTAGTATAAATGCATGGTGATGGAAAATTATTTGTAAAATTCAAATATATTTTGAACACTTAAGGGGTGTAATTTTATATAAATGTTCTTTTAAATGACAAAATCGACATAAGCTTTTAATTTCTACAACTTTATTGATCGTGTTCGAATGTTCGAATGATGTTTTTGTTAAAACGACCACTAGCTGTTATAATTTATACAAACCCTGGACAAATTTAACGTGACGTCAAAAGAAAGTGCAACTTTAGAAGCCTCAATATTGAATTTTTTGTAAGCAACAAGTATACCGCAAATGACCATAGAACAGAGATCTTAAATACTTTTTGCACGAAGATTATTTCAATTTTGAAGATTTTGACGGATTTTACATTTCTATGTGGGTAGTATTAAAACTCCTGGATAAAAACCAAAAATTTATTAATACTCGTGATCGCCCTCAATTCGAATATCATAAGTTTTCAACAGTAAACCAAGATCAAACTCTGTGGAGGTTATCTTGGCAGCAGTCCTCCACTTCTAATGAGATTGAATACAGTAGTAAAACAAATCACTAGGAGTACGGTTTAGGACAATTCTAAGATGACAGGTGCTGTTGGGACTATAGGTGGGCACATTTAGCGTGTAAACGACCGTTTAAACGTTTAGCGATTTATAAACGAGCGTGTAATTCTTAAGTCCATATTTCAAAAGTTTTGAAATAAAGAAACAGATATGTAAAAACGATGTGCTTATTGCTACAATACCATTATTTTAAATTGTTCAAACAAAATTGTTTGTTTAAGAATTTTCTGTTATTATTTATACAATAAATTTATAATCTATTGAATTATCGAAGTGAATGGAATTTGAAGAAAATATAGCTTAGTCGCTGTGAGTAATGTTCTGAATTGTTTGTTGTTTTATATTTTGCATGTTGTATGTTTTTTCAGATTGTGTCTCTACTACTACTGTTAGCCGGCGCTTTGCTTAACTGATGTAGCACCGGTCCTCATAATGTTGGTTTATCAATTTTTTACAGTATTGTGTTTGTCTGATGCATCATTAGTTCTGCTACTGTTCTACTATTGCAAACAATAAAATAAAGACTTGACTCCAAAATCACAATTATATTTGAAAAGGAATTGCTTCTTTATTAGTATTGCTCGAATAATGTCCTCTTACGATATGATAGTTATCTTTTAGACTCTACTCGTTATACAATTAAATAGCTGAATATTCCTTCAATTGTTTGGCCACCAATAAGTCTAGACATGAATATTATTGAACAAATGTGATCGGAACTCAAATGAAACTTCGATAGACATCGTAGTACTCATGCTGATGAACTTTTTTAGGTAGTCAATGAAATTTTGGATGTCATACCACAAAACAGTTATTGACAATCTCTCGCATTACTAATCCTCTTTATATGTAAGGTATTATGCATGGAATGCGGTTTTGAGCTATATATCATGTGGGGATATTTTTTAGAAAAACATCTACTTTCTTTTGTCTAAAAATTCTAAAAGATCTGAGCTAATGTATACCGTATAATCATTTCCTAAAATGTGTTTTATTTATCAATTTATTCTCGCACTATTAGATTAACATTTATTTATAATATGAACTCTTATGACACAATCTTCTGATAAAATTGTGGAGAATCAAAGCGAAGCGAAGGGATCACACAAGCAGCGTCTAAATATCTTTTGCGAAATGTTTCCTGTGTCGATACTTCACGCAACAGCAAACGAAGACATTTCCTCAACATCAAAGCAAAGAGAAATATTTCCATTAAGAATAATCTCGAAAGTCAATTAATTTCCCCAATTAACCAGCTGCTATCAAACACTCTCTTTGTCTGGATTGTCAGATTTGTCTAAATGAGTTTTAATATTCTGGTCAATTTCAGTCTCATTTTATTGTTGCATCGTAAATACTTGCTGATAATATTTAAAAAAATCTAATTTTATTATTGTATATTGCCAAAATATAAAACAATGATTCTGAAACAATTTCTCTCTTGAAACACAATTGATATTGTTGGTAAAAAATATTTACCTATGACTTTTGCTTACAATAGTGATTCGTTTATTGACCCCATATTTTCATTATTGAAAAATGTTCATTTTATTTGTAGATACACAGTACGTTCAATAAGTACCCGACCTAAGATAAGAAGAATGTAATAGCAAATCTTACTTTTTTGTGTGACTAAATAAATTAATATCAATTTCAATTTCAGTAATTGTATTATTTTATCAAACGCAACAAAAATTTTATTGCAAAATTTTGAAATTTGTCAGTGCGATTATTTTAAACGTCGAATATCGCTGCGTTATCAAGTTCTTTGTATTGCAGAAGACATGCAGTGAAATCTGCGATCTTTTGCAGTCAAGTTATCTACATGACTCCTCATCTCTGACATTTGGTAAACATTGAGTCAGATAATTTACAGGTGGTCGCATTTCTGCTTTTAATCATGAAAAATCATGTCGGTCACAAGAAATTTGGACACAGTTGATAAATAAGAGGAGAAGATTGTCCAAGAAGAGTGTAGAATTATAATGAAAATGCTGTCCACGAAGCTCAACATAAATGGTTGTTCAGTCCACGTCAAATTTAAATCTATGGGTATCAAAAAACGATGCTGTCAGAATAACTTAAATTTGAGGGACCAACATGATGAGACTTTCTTTGCAAATTTAATTACGGAAAATGAAACCCCGCTCATTGTGTATTTACGGAAAACAAAGTCTGAGTTAGCAGAGTAGAAATTTCCTGGAGAGAAGCCATCTTTGAAGAAACAAACGGGGACAAGTAATGGATGAGAGATGATGCTTTCACAGACAAAGGCATCACCATCGACGCTAACTATTACATCTAACTCGAGGCCACCGCCAGAAAGAATAGACGGAGGCATAAGAACAGACCACTTTGATTTCTCCACGACAATGAGCCAGTGCACACAACAGACATTTCTCATGACACAATTCAACAAAATTTATGAAAGTAATTAATGATCCTTTGCACCCCTTCAAATCCATCTTACAAATGAAAAAATCTTTATGAACAATATATCCGTGAAGAATTCAATATGTTTATATTTCATTACATGATTTAGATATCAAAGCACGATTTCAAATAAATCCATTTATTAAATTAACTCACATTTATACATAAAAGTGCACATAAAATAATAAAATTTAAACAAACGAACCCGAAGTGTGATTAGCTAAGGTGTAAAAATTTTTAAAATGAAAAGATTTGGAAGCTGAACTGATGCCATTAAAGGAATTCACAAATCGCATAGAAAAGTTTAGAGATTTGACTTTTTTAAGAAAAAAAGTTCGTTCCGAAAAACCTTAAAAAAACAATGAAAAGAAGTTAAACTTAATTCGTCATTGACAAAACGTTTATATAGATGGATAAACCCTTCCGGACATGCTAACAGTTACTTGAGATAAACAGATTAGTTTCAACAAAGTAAAAAGACCAGAACAGAAGACAGGGTAAAGGGAAATCAATGAATAAAAAAACAAATAATAAAAACCAAAACCAATGACTAAAAACCAATACTCAGAATAAGATTTGTATTGAAAGAGAATATGACAAGAGAATAGGTAAAATGTCGAACAACTTCGATCCTTTTTCTAAGGTGGATATGAAACAGTTACTTTATAAAGTAATTGATTTTAGTTCTTTTACTGCTTATATATGGGAAATGAATGATTATGTAATATATTGGAGATACTGCCCGTAATCTCTGCAAACGAGTCGAAGAACACATTACAGAGGGAGTAAGAGTAATATTGCTGAGCATTTGAAAACTTGTAAATGTGATTTGATTATAAATAAGTTCAAAATCCTCGTCAAGTATTTTAAACATTATTGGGAGAGTGTCATGTGAAGCTTTATTTAAAGTAATTGTTATAAATTATTTCAAATCTTTAAAAAAAATTTAAATTAACTTTTATAATTTTTAAATATTAAATAGAAGAACCAAATGTAGATTGATCCAGTTAACACGTAGTTTATTTTTTATTTATATATTTTGATTTTTAATCTTTTCATACATTAAAATATTTAAAATCATATTCATAATTACCACAAGATTAATTGATATTTAAATCCATCCTGTGAGTCCCGTTTACCTCTTTTAATACAAATTATTTGCAAAGCACCTTCCAGAATCTCCTGAATTATTAAATTACTTCCCTCCTGGCAGCGGATTCTTTGACACTCTCCAAATATTTGTTCTAAATTAATTGGACTCAGTAAAGATTAATTTTTAATTAACAAACTTTCATTTAATATCATTAATTTAAGAGAAAAATTTACTAGAATCAAATTTTATTTAAATTTGATTTTAATGTTCATACAAAGAAGAATAAAATAATGAAACTATATAACTAAGCAATATTTGTGTAATCAATTATGTAATCAGACTCTATTTGAAATTGTTCAACAGAGAAGTTTAGTGTGAAGCTAGACTAATTAACTTTAAAATCATTTTAAATCGATCTTATCAAAAAAGCATCACATGATATTCTCTCTCAATAATCTTTAAATCAATTACTCAGAATTTTAAGAAGTAAAATAACATTAAGAACAAGTAAAATATAAAAAATTTCTTTTTTAAAAAACACGCTTAAATTTTCAATGATTCGTCAGCGGAAAACCACGAAAAGGACAAGGATCGACTGAAATTTTTAATTCACTTTACCTGCAGCTTATTTTGTACATCCTAATCCAATTTAAAATGAGGTTTCTCAATCTATAGGACTGAACTGATTTATGGAGTTGAACTCTAGATTGATCAAAATTTTCAACAGTGTGATCGATTCAGAGTCAAAATTTTAGACCCACAACCCAAAAGAGTTGTCCGATCGAGCCAGTTGAGGTAAAACATGACCGAAAAGTTCAGGTGAGCATTTTGATATGTGTTCTCGATGGAATCTTGAATTTTTCTGTCCGACTCAAAATTATTTGACACATTTACTCGGTGTCGATTACTGATTCAGATACCCTGATCATCAAAGTGCTGTATCCGGAATGTTGAGCTACTAAAAAGTTATTTTTACTGAGGAAATCCATCGGAAAGAATTGGATATCCAAAGTCAAAAAGAAAACAAAACTTTGAATTAAATTCTTTTTATTTAATTTAAAAAGTAGCGAATTATAATGGGAACATCTCAAATTCGTTTTGTGTTAAATAAATGACTAATTCTTGACTTAGTACTTTTTAAATTGATTATTGTTGTCATTTGAATTACACACTTGTGCAAAATTTCAGCTTACTTGGACTATGGAAAGTAGGTGAAAAATCAATTGCCATTTTTTGCTATAATACAAACAGACGAAATGAGTTAATACAAGTGAAGTGATATTTTTTAACTCTAAAAAATCACCAGAATATTTTTATAAATTGTTTCAGCATAATTACAAAAATTAAAGATTAAAAATAGTAAAAAAATAATTATACTTTACTGAAATATTATTGTATATTAATGATAAAATTTTCATTATTTTTATTCAAGATTTTAGGTTTTGAGGGGGTTTTACGTCGTTAATTTTGAATTTTTATTAATGATTGGTTGTAATGTTAAATCAATAATGATTCATAAACCTTCCATTCACAATGTGAATTCAAAGCAATTTGTAGAATAGAAAATTCATTCTTTGAAACATTGTAATTTCTATTCTTAAGGGTTACTTATAGTGACTCCCACTCTACCCTTATTTTACCTCCCGATCCTCTTATCAAAGAATCCTTCATAAACAGAAACCCAGTCACCCAAACGTGTATCATATTTTAGTCATTTCAAAATGAAAATTATAAATTATTTTTACTTCAAAAAACTAATTTTTTAACCATCAAAATATTTATCGTGTAAATGTATTATAACATTGATAGATTAAATTGAATGAATATAATTTCAACGCTCCAGAAATTCGACATTTATGAACTTATTCCGTGATCCCATTGTCCTAAAACTATAATTTCCATTTAAAAATATTTTCCCAATTAATAATGCGATTTTATTTCTAATTTCTAATGAACCGACAAATTTAAATGGCTTACGACACCAGTTTCAGGCTTCGGAAGATCGTGTGGTTGAGAAAGTAGAATAATTTTGTTTTTTTTATGAAATTCATATTTATTATTATTAAACCAATTTATTTTATCTGAAAGTGAGAGCAAAAGAGTTATTAAGTTGATTTATTTGTATGAAATATTTCATTGTTGTTAATATCATTTTTAATATCATTGTAGAGCATAAATTACTGAAAATCAATAAAAAACACTTTATTTTAAAATATCACACTTTTTATATTATTTAAACAACTCATCTTTTCATATCTCACATCTCTTCTTTCTAGATGTTGTTACTCAAACCGTATTGGAATTTTCCCTCCAGTTAATCTGATTGGAAATCTTCTTTGATCTGCTCCTTGATTGGTACTTCCAGTTTTCACTTATGTTCAACATGATTGTAGACTTTTTCTAAAAGCATTGATATTACTATTATCTTCCTCGTAAGTTCGTGATACTAGTCTTATTTGATTATAAGTGATTTGGATTCTTCTTTTATCTGCTTCGTTAAATAATATAGAAGTCCAATCATTTATAATTTTTTCTATCTTAAATGGAATTATAAATGTCTTTAAACATAAGATGTCTATATTTCCCAAGTACGATTTCACAAACTCTTCTATGTTACACATTCGCATCCCAACGTGTATTTTCTCTATAACCTTTCTTCTATTAATATTCCTATCCACAGTATTCTGTCTACAAGTTCGATCAGGTCATCACCAACAAATTCATAAAACAACTTTTTGATAAATTTTCTCTGTCTCCATCAAATCAAAATGAAGCATTTACGTTATTCTGAGACATGTTTTTTCATTTTCTGCCATTTATTTAAGGATGTAAATTCCCCGTCTTCTTCAATGCAAACATTATTCGCTAGCATAACTTTAAATTTTGCAACTTTTGCGATCCTTTTCTCTATTGTGATTGTATTGTTGGAATCCGGATACTGTAAATAAAATGCACTTTGAAATTATTAATAAAAATTACATTTCTATTCGGGTTGAAACAATTTGTATAGGGTTTAATACTTCTAATTCCGATAAACACGTGTTTTGTTCTTGTTGGTTCTATTACTACCTCGATTTTACTTCATGTATGACTTTTCGCCGTTTCCATTTGCACACTTAATCATAGACTTGGTTGGATAAATTTACTTATTCGGGTTAATCTTCTTTTGTTTTGTTTAATTTTTCTTCACTAATTACATTCAAATCCACCCCAGTACCAGGTAAAACATTTACCATCTTTTTCAGTATTTCCCAATCAACAATGGGGTTGAAGCGTGATTTTTCCTTTTTGAAATTTTATGTTAATGTTTTTAGCCTAAAGTTTTTTTTACCACATTTATATTGATAATAAAGTAATACAAATAATTGTTTGTTGAAATTGAAAGTAAAACTCTTTTCTTTTGTTTTTTTTCCTAAATGTTAAATTTCTTGACAATTAAAACACTTCCGTTGAATTCCTATAATTTGGTAGAGCTTCTGAAATAATTTTCAGAATTAATTTTTTGAATTAATTTTCATCTGAAATATATCTATCTTGGTTTTGAGCTGTTGAATAATATTCTGTACTTGAATTAATTCACTTTCATATTTTTTGTGAGTTTAAATAATTAATTTTCATAAACTGTTACTTTTTTATCTGTACTCAACATTTTGATATATTTTATTAATTCACAGCATCCTTAATAGATTTCGGTTTAAGAGGCTTCAAAGCATTTGCCAGATGTTTGTTGTGTAAGCCTTTATTAAATGTTTGAATATTCATGTCCTCCTGTTCATCGCGAAGATAATATCTACGATTTGAATTCGGTTTGAAAAAGAATAAATATCTTATGAATTACCTTGCTTAACCATAAAAGCTGAGCAAATATCTTCACAGTTGATGTTTTTTTCCATCAATTTTTTTAAAATTTTCTATAAAATCCTAACTACTTCTTCTTATCTCTAAAATTTGGCTAACTCTCGTGCCTCAAGATCTATTCTGAACCTAAATACTTGCAAAAATTACAATTTTTCTCTTATCAGAAATTTTAATTTCACGAAAAAGAGACACGAATTCTCCAACTGATATGATGAGCTCTGCAATGTCCAGATCGTTTCTGGAACACAATTTCAGTCGGTCTTCAATATCTCGAAAAGGAAGATCTTCAAGATACTCAGCTCGCATCGCCATGTTAAATTGTAGATTTATTACATGACTGATTGCACAATCACCTTTCTCATTTATAAGCTGCAAAAAGCCAGTGTTAATTTAGTCTGAAGATGGCGGGTAATCCGCCGAAATTAATTACAAAAATAAATTTTGAAAAATGGCGTTCACTTTTTAATAAATCATAATAAATATTACATTTTAATGAAGAGTAATAAAATGACTATTGAAAAGAAAATACAATATTTAAAAACTATATATACAAACTAAATATATATATATATATATATATATATATATAATTAAATACAGAAATTAATATAAAATAATTGAAAGTATTTTATGTTTATTAAAGTTTTTAAATTAAAAAATTAAAGTCAATATAAAATTTTGAAAATGTTAAATTAACATATTTTATATTTATAATTATTTAGATATTATTAGTTTGTACAAGAAATTTTAAAAAATTGTTCCTCAGAAATTTACTTAGGAAAAATTGTTTAAATTATATGTTTATTGTTGGTATAAAATAAAATTTTCGAAAATGTCTGAATTCTCGTCCGAAAATAATACCGAGCCTTACAATTAATATTCAAAATGAGCAAAGTAAGATCGTCTCAATTCTGAAAATCTTTAAATAAAATAAATAAAAAGTTTTGCCAATAATATATAAATTCCTTAAATATTTAATATTTACTGATAAAATCTCCTATTAATTAACATTTTATAATATCCCACAAAGCTTTAACAAAATTATTTTTCAAATATATATAAGTAGCGTTCACAAGACTCAATAATATATATAATAATTCATATCCCTAACATATGAGATCAGTGATCCAGATCATCAATTGATCTCACAGGATGTCAATTTTCCCTAATCCTAGATTTTGTTTCAATTTGTTCAACTTTGCAGAATTAAAATATTCTCGTGTATAAATTCTCTAAAATTATACCTTAAAAATAAATAAATTGAAATAACAATTAATTTGACAGATTCTCTTGTTTATTCAAACTCTCAAAATATTCAAACAAATTAAACAGAACTTATTATTAAAAAAAGAAACCAATTAAACGACATTCGTCAAGATTCATTTCCAACTCTCACAAATATTATTTTATTTTATTTATATAACATATTTTATTCTAATTACAAAAAAATAAAAAATCAAGTTTTATTAATTAATTTTTAATTATTTTTAAAATATTTTAATTTTTTGTAAATTTTTTTAAAATTTATTATAAAAATTTTTTTTTCCAAATTTATTTCAATTAAAAATTAAATTTTATGCTTAATTTTTTTTTGAAAAATCGAAAGAAAATGTCAAAAAAACGTATTTAATTAAAAAAATTTATGTTTTAATGGGAAAAATATTAACTATTTAAAAATTAGAAATATTTTTGAGAAATTTGATTGGATAAAATTATTTTTGGAGAATTTTTCATACAATTTTCCATCTCGAGATTGCAATGTAAAATTTGCTTTTCTAACTTTCTTTGCTTTCGTCATTAAACAAAAACTGAAACTCACTGATCTCAATTTTTATTATCTATTTAATTTAACTGAATTTCACAATATTATTATCATATTTTCTTTGCATTTTACGTTTATTAATTTGGGAAAATATATAAAAAAATATAAAATGACATGGAGGATATAGTACGGTCCATCAACAACGTCAACAAGGAGGGCCAGCTTCTCGGACAACAGAACTCGACCTTGGATTTAGATGATTACAAGTTTGTTTTATCAATTAATTGAAAAATTTAATAAAAAATAAATAATAATAAAAAAATAAAAATTTATTTTTAAAATATAAAAATATAAATAAATAAAATTTATTTTCTTTTTCTTTACAAATAAGTACATTTTCATCAGACATTACTTTCAATATTACTTAAGATAAAAAGTATAATAATTGCTTTTATGAAAATAATCCTTTTAAAATAATTATTTATTGAAATTTAATATAGAAAAAACTTTTAAATGCATTTTGTCTTTTGTCGTCGTAAAATGTATTTTTTCCTGGGGACAATTGAGAGATCTTTAAGCAAAGTGTTTCATAAAAGGACACTTGATTTAGGTTAAATGTATTTATCGAATCTTCAATTCATTTTATTTATTTTATTTAAAAAGTGTAATAAAATGTACTATAAAGAATTCATTTAATAATTGATAAGTCATAAATATAATATAATGTTCTTCCCATAGGAATATGTTTTGATTGTCTTCCAAACATTAACATTTATTATACAAAAATATATATTTTATTGATTAAAATTAATGGATAAATATAAATATAATGCCGCAAATATTTATTCGTCCTCAGATTTTTCGTAAATAGAAATAATTTTACTGGTTTTTCTCGAATATAAGACCACCGTAAATATGACCATTTTTGTCCTTTTTGTCAAATATATTGTTAGAGTTTCGATTGAGTTATTTTCTGAACCGGCATTGTGCCCACCGGAACTATATTTAAGTTTGCAAATAACCAAAAATGATAAAAAATGGTCATATTTAGGGTGGTCCTTTATTCGAGAAAAACCGGTAATATTTATTTGGGTGTAGATATAATTAGGACAAAAGAGTCTGGAAGTCTTGAAATAGAAAAGACCATCATCTTTCCAATTATTTTATTATTATTAT
>MQRK01252669.1:0-10565 GCA_001938485.1 Girardia tigrina | reverse complement strand
ACAAATATAAAACAACAAATATATATTTCTACACAACAGTATATTCACCATTACAACAAATAACATTTTCAGCATGTGTAAAAAGTTTATCAAATTCATGTGAAAGTTTTTCTCGTGAAAGATTCCTCATAATATCACTGACCGCTTGTAAGACCTCTTCCTCACTTGCAATTGATGTTGTTCTTAGTGATCCTTTTAAAAATTTGAATAGTTATTTGTCACACTGATTTAAATCAGGCGAATATGGAGCTTGTTTAATCAATTCAACATGTTTTTTTTCTAAAAAAACTCCGTGGTAAACTTGGATGAATGTGGTTGAGCATTATCATGCTGCCAAAGAATTTCTCGCATATTCACTCGTCGTTTGTCTTTACTAAACTTCGTAAGACTATTTTGAATAAATTCTGTATATCTTTCAGAATTGATAGCCTCACCAGATTTTGTTACTTCGATGTGAAACTTACCATCAGCTGTGAATGCCAAAATAAGCATTGTTCTTCGTCCAAATTTTTTGTTTTGAACAGCACGTGGTCGAGGATCATCTCCACTTGCTCATACTCGTAAGTCGGATCTCCATAATGTATGGGAAAATGATATCCACGTTTCATCAACTGTTATCCATCGTTTGATCAAGTATTCTTTCCCATATTGTTGCACAAGTTACAAAAAATTTCTTGAGGATTCAATACGTTGTCGTTTGTGATCATCAATCAGTTGATAAGGCACCCAGATGCTCAAAATCTTTTTCCTGTTCAAATTGTCATGGAGGATTGTCCTTATTGATTCTTTGTTGACATCAAGCATTTCACTTATGTGTCTTAAAGACATTCTTTCATCCTGCTCAATTATGTTCCTAACTTTTTCAATCAAATCATCAATTGTTGTTGCTGAAGAACGTCCACCTCGTGGGTGGTCGCCCAACGATAGCCGCTTGCCTGAGGTAAAATTAGAGAACCAGTTTCTTATTGTGCGTTCCGTTGGGCAATCATCAGGGAAGGCATTAAACAACTTTCTATAGGTTTCAGCTGCATTCGTTCCATTTTTTCACTCAACTTATGCATAGCATCGACTGTTAGATTTTGAAAACTCAATTTTTACCGACAACCTTTTAAATCCAATATGAAAAGTGATCATATGGCACAAATTAATATATATATATATATATATATATCGATTGATTTTTTTGCCAAAAAATATTTATAAACACGAATTAACAAAAAATAGCATTAGAATGGTAATTTTCTATCTTATTTAGAAGTGGAGAGTAACGGAAAAAACTTTCTTGTCATGTTAATATATTAACTTAATTTTAAAGTTATTATTTTTATTTTAAAATTGTCCGAATAATTTGACGGTTCGAAACATTTAAAATATCAATCTTCCATCTGGGTTGGAGAAACACAATCCTAAATCAACATACAATAAACATCATTCAAAAATATTCCTCACACTGTTTCAGGTTCTCTTCTACTACGAAAGTCAAATTTACTCCACCTCCAAAAACATTAAAAAATATTTTCTCTGTTCGATACTATTTACTAATTCCTTCTCAACTTTTGATTTACCCGTAAATTAGGAAACAAAAACTTTGTAAAAATCGCTCTTGTTTCTTTCTTTTAATAAAAAATATGCTTCCATATTTGCATATTATCAAAAGAAATATAAAATTTCCGTAAAACCAGTTGTTTGTTTTACGGATGAAAGAATATACATAAAAAAGTTATTGTCAATGAAGAGAAAGAATTCAAAAGAAATAAAAATTCAGAATATTTACTCTTGAATTAATTATTAAATATCACAAATAGTACTTGTATAAAATATTTTATTTAAATAATTAATTGTAATTATAATTATATTGTAGTATGATATATTTCAACAATATGATGTATTATATAACATTATTATAAATTATAATATTATTAAATTATTACATGATGTACCAAATGTTCTTTACATATTTATAACTTACTTATATTGTCAAAAATAACAAAATCAATAAAAAATTGAACTTTTTCATAAACAAATTTATTAAAATATTTTTGTTTTAATTCAAAAATTTTCTTTATAATTTGTTGGTGCCATTTTGAAATGTTAAATGTAAAAGAAAAAGTAGAAATCGTTCGTTTGTATTCAAGGTATGAATCTGACACCATTGCCAAGCTTGAATTACAAAAACCTGGTTAAAATAACATTCCTTAATATAAAATAGCAATTAACACATTTAATCGATTCACAGAAACTAGTTCAGTGACTGATTATCACAGATCTGGTTGCCCAAGTGAAAATGCTATTGAAGGTGTTTTCCCTGTGGACATGGTTGCTTGAATGCAAGCATTAGAAAATTGTCAAACGAATTGAAATATTTTTACGGTTCTAAACGAAAAACAAAGAAAAACAATATATTATTATCCATAAAATATCAAATTCTAAATGAGCGAGAATTTACTTGAAAAGATCAATGAAGATTGCAATTTTTCGAAAATAGGGTCTTTTTTGATGAGACTTCATTTAATTTACATTTAATTTAATTGACGTTCTAATCGTCACAACACTCATATCAAGGGAACGAGTACCCCAAAAGAAAAATTTTACACAACTGAATTCCAGCCCAAAAATAAATTATTGGGTAGGTACTTCATGAAGAATATCACAACTATTGGTACTGACTAAGATGATATATCAGGAAATATTTTTTCCAAACAATATTTCAGCAAGATGGAGCCCGAACGCACTACTCAAGAGACTTGAGTATATTTATAGATCACAATTTTCCACACAGTTGGATTGGAAGATGCCGTAAAATGGTTTAGCCTGCATGGTCTCCAGACCTTAGTTCTATGGATTTCTTTCTGTGGAGTTATTTAAAGGATCTAGTATATACAGAGAGAAAAAATCCTTGCAACAGCTCAAAGATGCCAATGAAAAATTTCTGATAATTGATACTGGGATATTGAAAATGCAATTAATTCATTTAATGCTTGTTTACAAAAAAATGCATTGACTTGAATGGCTCCTCTTTTGAAAAATATTAATTTTAACAAATTGTTTATGGAAAATAAAAGTTTTTTGTCGGTATTGTTATTTTCTCATTATTTAGGCAAGTTTAAAATGTTTAAAGTACATTTGGCTAATTCTGTATTATGTAAAATATTATATTACAATCAATTAAAAGATTGCATATCTTATTAATGCTATTTGGTTTCCAAATTGTTCTCTGTTTCTGTTACAGAGTCTTCTTCCCGGGAATTTCATTCCGAATTCCTGTTACTTTGACTCAAAATTTGTGCAAAAATTGAAAGATTGTTAAACTTACATTTATAATTTCTCAGATAGAAACTTCTACAAGAATCAAAGTAGTTTATGTAATAAACTATATTGGTTTATGAATAGTTTATAAGATCGCCATCAATGTCATTCTCGATCCTTGTACGATGGGGAATTGTCTTCGAGAAGGCTTTGTGGTACTCATAAAACGACTTTTTATCTTCTGTGCAAAGTATTTTATTCTGAAAACCTGTGGTAATGTTATCCTAATAAAGTCTCCATCCAAACAATATTTGTTTTATCAACGGAGCATAAATTCGATCATTTGTTCCTTAAGCAACTTTAGAATGTAAATAAATTTTCATATGGGGAATATGTGATTGATCCATATCTTCTAAACCTTATTTCTTTGTTCTTGAGTTCCGTACATGTATCCTTTTTCGTTCATTTTCTTTTATGTACGAGCTCGTAGCTCTTCTACCAATGGAAATTGTTATTAAATTTTAATTTCATACAAAGACTCCCTCAAAAAACTAGAATGCATATTACAGAATTATAAACTTATCGTTTCACAGAGAATGTTCTGTTTTTTTGTATTGATGTTCAAATGAATTAAATTAAATAAAAAATAAAAAGAAATCAAAAAATAAAGAAAAAAATTTAATTCAATCAAATAAAGAAAATAATAAACAGATAAGAAATTAATTAATTTAAAAGCAAATAAAAGGAAGTAAAGAATTTAATTTATAATTAAAAAATAATAAAAATATATCATTGAATCAAAATTTGGTAATTAATAGATTTGTTTGAATAGAGTAAAGTTTGCGATTTTTTAAAGTTGAGTTTGGAAAATTTCTTTTAATGAAATTGTGAGTTGAAAAGAAGAGCGATGTTAATTGTTGAATTTGGTTAAATGTGATTAAATTTGAATTGAAGCGATTTGAATATTGGTGAATTGTTTTAGCGAAATTTCTTTTGTGACTCCTTCGACGATATTTTTTAAAGTATTTGAATCAGTGTAAAATTGAAATCTTAAAATATTTTGAATTGTTATTTGAGTTGAAATGTCGAAATAATTGATTGAAATTATCATAATAATTAAATTAAATTTGAGTTAATAATTTAATTGAAATCGTGAAGTAATTGATTGAAATTGTAAAACATTTGTTGGCAAAAGAATAAAAAATTGTTTATTTTGAGCGAAATTCTACAATCTTGAAAGTGAATTTTTACTTATTTTAAATCTTTTTGATTTTGAGAATTGAGTTACAGAATTTTATTTTTGCCAGAATTGAATTTAGTGATTGAATTTTTTGTTCATTGGGAAATAGTGGAATTGAGTTTTATGATTTTAAATTTTGTATTGAAATTGTGGTTAAAATTTCAAAAGAAAACTGTTTAAAGTACTTTTCGTCTTCGGTGCTTATTGAAATAAGTTCATTGAATAAAGCAATTTCAATTTGAACTGTTTCTTTGATGATTCACTGAAATACTGATTAACTCTTGTTTGATACTGAAATAACTGTAATAATAATGAATAAAAAAGATACTTGCTGATTGATCAATATAAAAACAGAAAAGTTTCCAAGAGAGCGATAAGTACCCCGAGATCCAGCAGAGAGAATACTTATCTAACTTTCTTGTCAGTGAGTCTTTCAATTGTCTGGAGAACGTGACGGATAAGCCTGGGTAAATTGATAAATTCGTTTCGCCAAATTTGACAGTTGTAATGTTGACAGAAAGGAAGAATTTATCTCTGCCATTTTCCAAGCGTTGCTTAATACACACATGATAATGATGTGTATCTCATATAGTTATATATAATAATATTATAATAATAAGTAATTAATTGTTTAAAAATGATATATATTTGAAATTCACGCTTATCCTTAAATGCTTGAAACGAATTCTTTCAAAAACAAATACTCAACAGAAAATTTGTGACGCAGAAGCTGAAAGAAATGTCCATCACATGGTAGTGTCACGGTTTATAAGCAATTCGAATTGAAGGATATGAGTCTTAAGGATGAGTCCCGTTCTAGGTCAACTGTCGGAATCGGATGATGAATATATGCAAGTTGGATTGGGCAGTGAAAATCATCATCTACTTGAGATTCGGTACCTTAACTTAAAATACGTAAATTGAAGTTTCATTATTTATCCTTAAATCAAAGACTGGTTTTTACTTACAAGAAGTAACTACAAGGTCAACAAGAGCTCATGGAATCATCAAGTCACAAAAATACTTAAAATTTATCGTGAACTAATCAACATTCAAATGAACGACCAATTCTGGAAAGGTATTGAGACTTGTGAACATAAACAGGTTTATCTGGTCAATCAAAATAGAAGTAAACAATAAGTTTCATGAGGTCAAGCAACGCGGTCAGTTAAAATTGATTTATTAAAAATATAATTTTTGGTAGCTTAAACAAAACTTTTGTGACAAGTAAGATATTGAAGAAGGATTAGAAAAATCTTAAAATAGAAAGCTCTTTAGTCACTCATATGAGGGGTTAGTTTAAATTTAAGTTTCGCCAAAATAATTTATTATCTTTTTGATTTGAAAATTTAAAAGAAATAAATTAAAAAATTAAAATATAGAGTAAAAATATGATAAATAAATACTTATTTAAAATATGTTTATAGTAATAACAATTGATCTATTTTGATAAATGTTATGAAATAACTTTAAATAAATTTTAAATAAATAATTAACGGATCAATATTTAAGAAATAATTTTTTTAACAAAAGGGTCTATTGTAAATTTAAATTAATTAGTTTTTATGATAAAGTTTCATAGAAAAATGTAAAATAATTTAAGGTTTAGATTTTGTAAAATTTTTGTAAAAAATATAAATATAATTTGAAGTTTAATTTGAAAAATGTAAAATAATTTAAAATTGGAATTTTGTAAAATTTTCATAAAAAATGTAAATATAATTTGAAGTTTATATTTCGTAAATTTTCAAAATTTAATCGAAAAATTTATGAATTAATTTTGGGCGAAATAATTGAATTAACAAGAAATTTGTTTAAGTATGTGAATTGTTGATATTAATAAATTTTGTGGTGTTAAATTATGACTTCAGAATGTGATAATAAAGAAAGTGGCATAAACGCTACTTACAACTCACAAAATATATTGTGCTAAATAAGTAGCGCAAAATGGATAACAGTTTAGCCACACTTTTTATATAACATTGAAAAAAGATATGTTAAGAAGAATTTGATAAAAAAATCCCTTTTTAATTTAGCTTGTCAAATTTATTTCTTTTGGATAATATAAATAACGATTTCCTTTAAATAATTCAAATTATTTCTGAAATTAGATTGAAAATCAAAGAATAATCGAGTTGTTACAATTTTACCCAGAGGAGCTATAAAAAGAAGACGTCAAAGACGATATTGAGACAGGAAATTTTTATGTTTAACTGAAATTAGAGAAATATTCAAACAATTTATTTTCTACTTTTTTGTTCAAAATATATTTTTGAAAATGAAAGTAATAAAATATAATATCGTTTAATTCATTCATTTATCAATTCGGAGTCTGGAAGCAACGTGGAACTTGAAATAGTACAACATTTTTTACAAAAGACATAATATTTTTGAATAACCAAACAAAAAGGTCGTAAAAAAGGATTCTTAGAGTTTCTTAACTATAATAAAAACAATTTTATTATTTTTAGCAACAAACGTAAAGTAAAACCCTGTTTCTAGTAGCCTACAGTTAAAACTGAAAACAATTGTCAAACTAATTCATACAAACATTTAGTAACATGTGTCAACGTGCTATTACCAAAATTAATATGTATTCAGACAAGTAAAATAATTTTTATTAAAAATTTTAAATTATGAATAATAAATACTTGTTATTATTATGAATTAATTTGATCCTTTGCGAAAATGCTTCTGTTAAAGTAACGAACGAGAAATAAGGTATGCAAACTTGCAATAATTCTCCTCCATCCACTTGTTAAATCAAATACACAAAGCAAATTTTTCATTCTACTAGGTGAAATTTTTTGAGATTAAAAACAAACCGATTCTGACACTTTTCAAAAGAAAAAGAGATTTGAAAGATCATCATTGCAAATAGAACAGTTATTTTTTCAAAGAAATCTCGTTTTAAATTGTCTGAGTCAAAATTGAAAATCAGTCTTAAGACTTAGTACCAAATCGTTATTATCGGGCTGTTTAAACCAAACTTTGAAATTTTCAGAGATTATAATGATTTGGGATTGTATGACAAGCAAAGAACGTGGCAGTTTTTACTTTATAGAAGGTACTTTGAACTCTAAAAAGTATATCGGGATATTAACCGAAAGTCCATCTATTAAATAATATTTTGACAATGAAGATTTCATTTTTCAAAATTTAAGAAAACATTTTATTCAAGAATATTAAAATTTATTTATACTCAAATTTACTATTTTCAGAAATTATATATTTACTAGAAAAAGACACGTCACGGGGGAATTGAATTTTCGACTTTCAAAGTTTCTGTTTTAATTTTAAGGAAAAATATAGAAATCGCCATTCGTCAAATTAATTAGTACTTTCATAAAAAAATTCCCGAAATTTCTTGTAGAAATCATCGAAATCGTCGTTATTCGAAATCGGTGTTAATTTTACCATTTATCGACATGTACGGTTTTCGATCGATTTCATCGCTTTCCAGGCAACTTTCGACGAAGGCGCTGCACCGACAGAATTGTATTGATGTGGGCTATCTAGATGGACTACGTACTTAAGTTGATTCACTCCAGTTACACTGCAATTTTGCATTTTATTTGTTGATATTATTTTTTAATAACAAAAATTTTTAATTTATACAAAATTAATTTTTAGCAAAATAATTAGTAAATGAGTGATAAAAATCATCATTTATCAAATAAATTAGTATTTTCATAAACATTTTCCCCAAAATCGTCGTTATTCGAAATCGGTGTTAATTTAACCATTTAACAACTTGTATGGTTTTCGATGGCTTCCGGGCGTTTTTCGGTAAAGGCGTGTACCGATAAAATTGTATTGATGTGGGCTATCCAGATTGACCACGTACTTAAATGGATTCACTTCAGTTCGTCCGCAATTTCACATTGAAAAGTGTGATCGACCAACAAACAAACAAACACAATTTTTAGACAAATATTACATTTATTAAAATATAATTTATTTCAATTTTATTAAGAAACTTAATTTAAAAATTTAATTTTAAACATTATTTAAAAATTTTAAATGTTTTAAATTATTAAATTTTAATCAGCGAAACAAAAATTAACTAACTTTTGTCACTTAGTGGGTCCACATATATCTGTGAACAAACATTTTCCTACCTGAAAATAAAAAAAAGACTAAGAACAGATCTATTTTGACTGACAACTAGTAAACTGGTTCCACGGTTTAACAAAATTATCCAAAATTATAAAAAAATACTTCCCATTATTTATAATTGAACTTTTAATCAGACTGTGAGTCAATTAAAGGCCTTTGTGGTGATTATAATAGGTGACAATAAACTGTTGATTTGAGTAATTATATTAGGTTGAGGAATAAGTTCCCGCCGTTTTTTGAATTTTCAATCAATTTAATATTTAAATCAAATTTTTTGATGTAATGGTATATGTTATTTGAAAGCTATTGTTTTGCTCTAAAAAATGGTGTATTTTATTTTATTCAGATTAATTTTTGTCGATTTTTAGACCATTGAAATGAAGTGTCAAGTCGACAAAAATGAGCATTTCCGACACCATCTATTGTTTGCGTATAATCAAGGCGCCAAAGCCGCAGACGCCGCCCGAGAGCTTTGGGCTGTATACGGAGAAGGTGCTATAGCTGATAAAACCGCTCGTGATTGGTTAGCAAAATTTAAAATTTGCAATTTTGACCTCAAGGATGTACCTTGTTCAGGACGACCAAATGAATTCGATGAAGAGCGTTTGAACAAACTTTTGCATAAAGACGCGCGTCAAACCACTCGAGAATTGGCGTAAAAAATGGATTGTAATCAAAAAACTGTCGTAAACCACCTGAAATCAATGGGAAAAGTTCAAAAAATGGGAGCTTGGATACCACATCTATTGACCGAAAACAAGAAAAACCAGTGATCCACAATTTCGGCGAGTTTGCTTGCCCGTCATCGCTCTACTCACGGTCATAAGCAAAAATTTCTTTATCTAATTGTAACGGGTGATGAAAATGGGGACTGTGCGTCAACATGAAACAGCGCAAAGAATGGCGTAGCCGAAAAGAATAATCTACACCGAGAGCAAAACAGGATCTTCATCCACGAAAGACAATGCTATGCGTTTGGTGGGGTTTGGAAGGGATTATTCATTATGAATTGCTTCCTCAAAACCAAACAGTGAACGCAGAACTTTAAAATATTAACAGCTCCATAGACTCAACGCCGCTATAAGACAAAAACATCCGGATCGACAACATGACGTTATTTTGCAACACGACAATGCACGTCCTTATATTGCCAGAATGACAAAAGAAGCCATTCAAACGCTTGGTTGGGAAGTGTTGCGCACCTTCCATATTAACCTGACTTGGCTCCATCTGATTTTCATCTTTTCCGTTCGCTTTTTAATGCTTTGCGTGGTGTTTCGTTCAACAATGATGGAGAACTGCAAGTTTGGTTGACTGAATTATTCGAGTCAAGACCGGGCGATTTCTACCAAAGAGGCATTGAAAAACTCGTTGAACGTTTGGAAGAAGTCGTGAACAATGGCGGAGATTATATTTGTGATTAATTTGTAGTAACGTTTTTTTTAAATAAAATTTTAATTTTTCAAAAAACGGCGGGAACTTATTCCTCAACCAAATATTTATGAAAATCATTGTTTTGCGTTCTAAGAATACTACGTAGCCTAAGAAGGCTACGACGACTAACATATTGCTTTTGCTACCCAGTTACAATGTATTTGTCTCTCAGATTATACAATTCATATTCGTACTGCGTGCTAGCAAGCTAATTAAACAAATAAATATTACAAATCTTCTACTTACCATAGAAAAGTAAGGTAAGTAATTTATTTATATATTTCTTAAATACATAAATTTTCTAAAACTTAGCTTAAAATACTCGTAGTCTCAATGTTTTATATTGATGATAAAAAGCATATCACCGACCTTAACATTAAAAGAAATTTTAGAAAAAAATATACGAATAAAATATTGCAAATATTTTAAGTCAATCAAACTAATTTCGTTATAAACAACAATAAAATATGTTCATGTAAATTATGTATAGTGCAAATTAATACGGTGAAATTTTGCGGATGTGAAA
>MQRK01252668.1:29482-43373 GCA_001938485.1 Girardia tigrina | reverse complement strand
GGTATGGTTATATAAAAGACTTATAAATGTTTATAGACCATGTTATAATAGATATATGTAAAAATCAAATTACTTTTAAATCTTGTATTTGTTTACGTTTAATTTCCATTTCGTTATCAGCTTCTTCTATCTTTTTAAGCTTCACATTGACATCTGTTAAAGTTTCCACTTCTTCTTCAGTCACAATTATTGACTCTCCGATTGTTTCTAACCAGGTCATCACATCCATGGTTCCTTCTTCATAAATCGCTTCTGAAAAGGAATTCGAATTATAAAATTGTTCTTATACTCAAATAGAAAGTCATAAGAATATAGAAGTTAAGATGAGTTATTTTGAAACCAATTTGGTTATGATGTATGTTGTAATTACAAAACAAATCTCTCTTATTTTTCTCATCTTTTTTGATCAATCATAGTTATAATATCCTTGATTGTCTAAGTAATCCTTTAGTAATCACTAAAATCTCAGAAGATTTTTAATAAAGTAGAAGAATATGGTGTTTGTACATTGAATTTCGGATTAATAGTCTTAATCGTACATCACGCTCTCTCAGTAATTATTAAATTGTGAACACAAAATTTTAAAATTACTTAAATCTACTACACTCCCTAAACATTTCTATATTGAGTAACTCTCACTCTCTTCAAATTTGTTTTGAATTCGTTAACAGAGATGATGACATGTCTCTCTTATGCATGCGGCATTTAAACTGGTAAACTAAATTGGAACGTAAACCAATAGGAGTGGTGGATTTACTGCTAAACATATTTCCTATTTTACGTTTGACTTAGAAAGGATTTTTACGTTTAATAAATTATTTTTGTCAAATTTTATAATGGAATTCTTGAAAGTTTTGATACCATCAGAAAAAAGGTATCTCTAAAACAAATCCCATATTAATAATATTTTGCTGTCTGTGTTTAGATTATTTTTATTTTTATCAGTAATATTATCTTTTTCTTTTTTTGGTATATTATTTAATTATTTTATCTACGGTTTCTCTAGGTAATCTTTCTACTATCGATTTAGAATACACATTTTTATGTAATAAATCCATCAATTTATTCACACTTTCATTACACTTACTAAAAGTTTAAGATAGTGTCCAACATCCAAACCCTTTAATTATATTTATTTTGTATTTAGATATTTATATTCAAATATTTATATATTTTTAATGATTTTTTTTACTTGTCTTAACTGCATTGCCTAAGTATAATGATACAGTAATTAACGCCTAAAAATATCCATTTGCTCACTCTGACGAAATTAGTAAAGATTAAAGAAATAATAACGTTAGAGTTACTTTTTGGGATATTGTGATGAGGGAGATTTGATTGTCGCTTTGCTCGACATTGAATACCTTATCATTTTCATTATATCTTGTAGTTCCTGTTCATGCATATTTTTTATTCTTTCATATTTGAGATTCTTCCGCATTCACATTATATTCCGGACGTTTTTTCGTCATTTTACAGTCTTTTCTACTTAATTCAACTTTTCATTTCTGCTTGATCTCAAATAAATTATTGAATAAAGTTGCAATCTTTAAATTTTGCGCGAATTTCTTGGCAGTCTTATATGTACATTAAAAAACATTTTATTTCAAATAATCAAAATTGATAGGAAAGTAACACTTCATACTATCTTTACATAATTTTTAAATTGAGAGTACAGAAGTTTAAAGTTGGAGAATTGGTGTTCACAAAACAATGTTTTTATGCCCTAAAATGTAACAATCAGTATCATGATAATTACATGAAGTATCTCAATCAATCTATGATCCTAGCGACATATGAGATAGATTACCGAAAATTTTTATTCCTTTTTATATTATTTTCAAATGTAAGATATTATTTAATGCTCT
Source organism: Girardia tigrina (assembly GCA_001938485.1). Classification (NCBI taxonomy): domain Eukaryota; kingdom Metazoa; phylum Platyhelminthes; order Tricladida; family Dugesiidae; genus Girardia; species Girardia tigrina. The sequence goes on along the minus strand of MQRK01252668.1, from coordinate 41,505 downwards.
GAACATTATATTATATGAATATTAAAGGTGGTCGCACCTCCGTTTATGAAGGTAAGAGAAAATTTAGAGAAAGCGGCAAGATGAACGGAAAATTGGGAGAGAGAAAAGAGAACAAATCGACATTTCGAGGATGGTCAGAAAGTCTTTGTAAAACAAGATCTTACAAAACTGAGAAAGGACACTTTCCCATTCGATGGACCGTACCAAATTGTAAGACATGTATCGCCACACCAATTGGAACTACAGAATTTGAAAGATGGAAACATAATTCGTCGAAGAATTGAGTGGATTAAGAAAGTAAATAACGAATTATAAAAGAGGGGAAAGTTGTGATTATTATTTGTTTAAGTATTCTAAAAAGATTGTAAATAAGTAATAAATTCTACTTGTTGTTATTATGAATCCCGAAGTGAAACCTGGAGATTTAAATAACTTAAGTTTTTTTTAAAGTTCTAAAAGAAAATCATAAACATCTGGATTAAGATTTTAGCAGATATTTCATTATTATTATGAAAAACGAACTTCTAATGATGATAATTCAGCAAAATGTCCAAAAATGACTGTTTGCCGCAATTATTTTAGCTACGGTTGTACAACATTCCTTGTATATCACAATATATAAAACTATTAAATTGTTTATGAAATTTTGTTTAAATTTAATTGTTTTCTATTTTTTTAAATTAGTTTTTCTTTGAAAAATATTTTTAATTAATAATATTTATATGAGAAAATTATTTATGAAAAAATAATCTTCTTTAACAAATAATCATAAGAATAAGAGTTATAATTTCCGAAGAAAAGAAGAATGAACTCATCTAGGCTCACATCTAAGATACGTATTCGGAAATAAACCCGAATAATCTTATGTATGTCCGGACTAATGTAAATTCCAAACACGAATACCTTAAAAAACAGCCTACCTAATTTACATAATCGAATTTCCTAAATTTAATAAGAATATTTACTCATTTTTACAAGAAAATTCTATTTTAGAATTGTCCAGACAATAATAACGGTTAGGAAATTATAAGGAAAAATCAAAAGGAAATCACAAAATTTCAGGAATAGAAGCAAATAACTCTAACGGTGAAAATAAAAGTTTTCCTATACAATTTTTCACACTTATTTTATTTGTTATCTTAAAAAACATTCTTTGTTGTTGCAGAATGATGAATGAAAACAAAATTAAATTTCAGTTTAATGAAAAGAAACTCAGTTGAAATTATTAAATCCAAATAAATATCCTATAGAATTAATGATAAAGAATTTTGATGTTTGAAGAATGAAGAGGAAATATTTGGGATTGTGAGGAATTCGGGAAACTCGTATAAATTTTTGAATTCAAAATCTAATAAAAAATTTCAAAACATTTTAAAATGTCATAAATTAAAATATAAAAATTTAACGATTATAATAAAATAAGTCGAAAAAACGTTCGTCATAATTAGGTCAACCAAAAGTCAATAAAGTCAATTTTTTATTTCTAATAAAAATGCATAAAAATAAAATTTTAGGTGCAAAACATGTTTTTTTTAGTATGTGAAGCAACTTTTGTTAGGTCTATTAGGTCAATTTTCTCTTTTTAGGTCAAATTTTAAATGTTAGGTCAATTTTTAGGTCTATAAAGTCAATTTTTATATTTGCGGTTAATTTTTGTGTCTTTTAAGTTCATTTTTACTTGAGAAAGTGAATTAGAAAAGTTGTAAAAATGAAAAATTTGAATTGAATTAAAGAAAAGTAGTCAGTTGATCAGAAAAAAATTTAAATTAAAAAAAAATTCAAAAATATATTTGTCGGCTTATTTTAACTGAAATCATAAAATACCGAAAGTATCATAATCAAAATTTGAAAAAAAATGACATTTATGTGAAGAAATATCCAATGGAATTCATTGCCTCTCCACTGGGAATCTTTTTCTGCAAATTGAGCAATGTAGTAGTCAACAGCGAAAAAGAGTTCAATGTTAATGCGGATTGAAAATAGCTAAGACACTTGAATAAAATAGTTCCTTAAGAGAACCAGAAGCAGCAGTTCATTGTCGTTGACGAAAATTCTTTTTCTGATAAACTGGTCAAATCATTTCTGAAAGCAGATATTCCACTAGCTAAATTACGAAACCATGCTATTAAAGACTTGTTTCTGGAATTGGGACATCAAAGTCATTCAGAAACTTCCTGTCGTTTCAAGGTGGCCAATTTCAGTTTCAAAATTTTTGAAAAAGTAAAAGTAATTGTCTTAAATAAAAAAGTGATGTTGATTTCTGATTAAATGGAAATTGAAAAGAAGAGATTGTCTAAAAATTATATTTGTTCGTTGTTGGGAGAGCCAAATCAACAAATGTCTCCTAAAACGTATGTACTTTTAATGAAAGCGCCACACCCAAACACTTCTGTTGAGAGAAGTTTTTCTAGAATCAAAAAACTTCTCTCAAGATCATAATTTTGAGATTGAAAATCTTAAAAATTACTTTTTTAGTTTAATAAACGATGTTTAATGGTAATGATTTTTAATTATTTAGTGTTATTGCGTATTTTATGGTCTATTTTTATTTTAAAGTGAATTGTTGTTTTATAGGTATGGCAAATAAAATTATAGGTCAATTTTTAAGGAAAAACTTTGTTTAAAGGTCAATTTTTTAGGTCTATTAGGTCTAGTTTATATGTCAATTTTTTGGTTGCCCTAGTCATAATATATTGTAATCAATTTTGATGGATCAACCGTCATCATCAGACTAAACTAACAATGATATATTCGTTTTTATATACAAAAACAATGTTTATGTAATCATTATGTAATTTATAAATCATGAAAATATTTTCAATTAAGTAGAAGAGGATGGTGTTTGAACATTAATTTTAGGATCAAAGGATTTGATCAACAATGCTTCACACATCACCCTCTCTGTAAGTGATGTTGATTCTTTTCATTCATGTTTTGCTATTTCTGATAATATAAGTAAAAAAGCTTGTAAAGATAAAATTGGGACAAAATAAAAAGTTAATTTTAATTTAAGGAGAATTTATTGAATTTAAAAATTGTGTCTAGATCATGTAAGATACGAAGTTTATTCGGTAGTAAATCTATCACTCCAACTGTTTTATTTTCCAATTTAGTTTATTAATATAAATGTAATGGGTGTGACGCCATATACATTGCAGATTGAAGAACATAATCACAGGGAAAGTGATAGCAATATTGCTCAGCATAGGAAGAAATGTTTGAATAATAAAGTTGATGTAAGTAATTTTAAGATTTTGTATTCCCAATTTGATAATTACTGGGAGAAGGTAATGTGTGAAGCATTGACGATCAAATCCTTTGATCCTAGAATTAATGTTCAAACACCATCCTCTTCTACTTAATTGAAAATATTTTCACGATTTATAAATTATATAATGATTACATAAACATTTTTTGTACATAAATGCGAATATATCATTGTTAGTTTAGTCTGATGATGATAATTGATCCGTCGAAATTGATTACAATATATTATGACGAACGTTTTTTGATTTTTAAAAATAATTTATCGCTCTTTTTTAAATATTAATAATAAAATAAGTTAATGTAAATTTTTAAAAATAAAAAATTTAAAACTTATTATAAAATAATTTAAATTAAAGGTGGTAATGAATTTTAATGTAAAGACTGTTGTAAAGTAACACATTGGCGCATGGCTAATATATATGCAGTACTTTCACTTAGTTCTAGTGGGTCAACACGGCATATTCAGTGCATTATTTATATATTTTTGGTGTTATATAGTAAAATAGATCAAAACCTCTTGTCCAACCTGGAAATCTCATTCACGGTGGTTCTTAATATCAGTACCCTAGCTAAATTGCGGCCGTCCGCGAACGTTTTAAAATGCAAAACTAAAAGTTGGAAGTAAAATATTTTTAATCGAATTTGAAGTTATTTAGCTTTACCAATAATAATATTATGTATACAAAAAGAGGTAACATAAAAAATAATTTTATTAACTTTTTTGAGCCATAATTATTATCGTCCGGGGAACTTTCCTTCTTGAGTTAATCCTTTAAAAATCTTACGTATAAGACAGAATAGAAAAGAGATATTTCGTTGTTTTAAATTTTTAAGAAAATACATTATTTTTGATTATAAAAATATTTTGAAAATAACTCAAGACAAGTCTACCTTAAATTAAGTTTATGACCCCATTCTTCTTACGTTAAGATAGGTATCTCAAGCGTATTTTCGAAGATATGGTTATGTCTATAACAATTTAATAACTGTTATCTTTAAACATATTAAATGTCTTTTATTATCTTTACCATTTTAAAGAAACATTTTTCTTGTATTTATTATTGTTAATAATTGTTTACTTATTACCAGTGTTGTCGTCGAGTCACTACTTTCTCGAGTCGAATCGAGTCGCTCTAAATATTTCAAAAGTCAAGTGTTGAGTCCAGTCGCTAAAATTCTTTATGAGTCACGAATCAAGTCGAGTAACCTGACAAATTTTACTAGTCGATTCTCTAAAACTTTTTACGAGTAAAGGGTCGAGTCAAGTCACTCTTAATATTTTATATTTCATGAGTAGAGACAATAAATATTTTACGAGTACATAGTCAAATCATAAAATATTTTATGAAGATAAAAATGATTGTACAGTTCATTATAATTATTCATTAATTAATAGTAATTTTTGAAACCAATTATTACATGGAATAATTGCGATGTGAGGTTAATCTGTAGGCATTAGAATAAAAAAATACACTTTATAATATCATAATTTTAGTTATACTAATTAGTAATTAGTAATATAAGTTATTTGTTCAATCTAAATTTCATTAAAAGTCTTACACATAAATCTTGAATAATGTATTTAATAGATTCTATATTATTCTCTCAAAGAAACGTAAAAGGCTAGATCCTGTTTATTTAACTATCAAAATAATAAATGAAGGTAAATTCTGTACAGTAATACCAAATCCAATAAATTTGTTTTATTTATGGGATCAATCTCTTATAAATTTTGGTATTGCTTAAAATTTTCGGGATGAGTCTTAAGATTCCTCAGAAAATTTCATATTAATAATATTTGATATTAATAATAATACCAACAGTTGAATCAGAAACTTTACAATTCGAGGCACAAGTCGAGTCAGTTTTATTTTTCTTTAGTCGAGTCAATATTTTTAACGAGTCACGAGCCGAGTCGAGTCACTTTATTAATTTTTCGAGTCGGGTCGGTTCGAAAAATTTCATATTAAAAGATTTTTCTTACATTACTACTCGCAAATATGAAAAATTTCTATTTTCTCTCATTTATTCATCGATTCCGTTTTGTGTGATTTGAAACTCATAGTATTGTAATTGTAAACCATAAATAGTTATATGTACATGTTGTATAAATTAGGAAATATAAGTGACTGATGTTTTTACAATGATAATTAATAAAACTATAATTAATCGAAATTATTTATTAAACCTATAATAAAAAAGTATTTATCAATGAATGAATAAACGTTTACTTTAGAACTTTTATTATTTGTCCAGTTATCCCAAACAAATTTTATTTATTTCCCCGAAAAAATACTGTTCTTTATTCTTTAGTTTACCAGAACATGATAAATTATCCGATTAAGACAAACAGTAAAGAAACGTTTCTTTTTATTCCTCTTTTTTTGATATCAGACATTAATTATTAATAAAGCATAAAAAAATACATAATTGGTTTTTTTTGTTCATTTTTGGGCAAAATTTTAACGAAAGATTATGATGTGCTTTTTCAACTATTTGTATGTCTTAGGGAAATTCAGCACGAGAAACCCCCATACCAACAATTGATGCCACACAAATAAAATACATAGAGATTTCGTGAAATGAAGCAGCATCATCCATCAAAATTGTTGATCGCACAGCATTGCTGGCAAAAGGGAAACTGACGAAATTACCCATTCATCAATATTAGTATGACTCAGTCGTCTATTTACGTCGCTTCATCTGCCGGGAAATTGACGAAGGTGAAGTCAGGATTACCTGATTGGCCAATCGCATCTCTTTTGCTGGGATGCTAATTTGTTTGCAAGAAATTTTCTGTACAAGTACAAATGAAATATAAACATGGTGGTCATTGAATATCGACTATTAACGGCTTGTTTAAGATTACATTATAATTTCAGGAAAATTTCCTAATAAGCACTTACATCATAGTAAAGAAAAATGTAAAAAAAACAAGGAAAAACAAATTCGATAAGTTACACTTACCTCGATTTGCTTCGATCATCTTTTCACCCTTCAAACGAGACGTCAGTTCAAGTTCTTCCCATTGTTGATTTAGAGATTCTATTTGAGGATAAATCATCTCTTCAAGTTGAGGTCTTTCTTCAATAATTTGCATGGCATACTGAATTAAAAAGACATTTAGAATCTGGAATATTACGGATGAAAATGTAATAGGAATGAGAGTTTTAGTAAAATGACGTCATAGTTATTAAGTATCAAAGGATAGAAGGATTAATTTGATCCATAAAATGCATCATTAAAACCATGAAACCCAATTAGATCACACATAATGTGATCATATACGAATATGATACAAATTTAAGACCGATAAATATTTTCTGTTTCGTCAAAAAATTTTTAATTAAGATGTTTTTTAATCTCTGATTCAATCTATCTTTAAAACTTTACAACATTTTGGAGGTCATTTATTTAATCGACATTTCAATAAATATTGTATCCTGTGGCCATGTCTTTGCCATTATTGAATGAATATCAGTCCCTTTCATGCCATTTCGCCGAAGAGTTTCAATAAGGAAATATAATTTCTCAGAAGATCACTTCATTTTTCGCAAAAAAATATGGATATAACTTTCACACGAACAAACAAAAACTAAAACATATAAAAGACAAAACTCATCCATTAAGAAATATATTTAGAGACAATATATTTCGACGGATCAACCGTCATCTTCAGGTCACTGATTAATAATTAATTCACCTGTATATAAATACAAAAATGATGATTATGTAATTGGTTGCATCCCCTTTGCATACTCTCTTTTCGACCATGTTCTTGAATTCGTTTACAGAGATGATGGGCAGTCTTTTCAATGTATGTGGCATCGCACCAATTACATTTATATTCATAAACAATATCAGAACAAAGTGTTAAAGGTGTAATAGATTTATTACTGAACATATTTTGAATTTTATGAGATCGTGATATAATTTTTAAATTTAATTCATTGTTAGTTGCTTTTAACAATGTGATGTTAATATTGATAATTTCAAAATTCTGCGCAAGTATTTTGATAGTTATTGGGAGAGAGTGTCTCGTAAAGCATTGTTAATTAGGTAATGTTGCCCTAAAATCAATGTTCAATTGTCAGTCTCAACCAGCTTATTGAGAATTTTTAATTAGCATGATTTCATGCAATCGATTACATAATCATCATTTTTGTATTTATATACAGGTGAATTGATTATTAATCAATGACCTGAAGATGACGGTTGATCCGTCGAAATATATTGTCTCTAAATATATTTCTTAATGGATGAGTTTTGTCTTCAATAAAAAATTATCATCTGGATTCCATTTTATCAAAATATATAAACGTATTAATATATACTGTATATATGTTTCTTAAAATACATTAATACATTATTAATTTCTTAAACATTATTACACGCATTTATTTATAACCTTAATGTTTGTAGTACATATATTACATACAGTCCATATTAGAGAAAACCAAGCTATGCGATGATTCAGAGAAAACGCCGTTTTTTACGTCATAGCCTATAATTCCTGGATTATAATGATGGTAGAAGTAGAAAATGATGATAAAGACATTTCTTCTACGACGAAATGGGGTTTTATGTGGTCTAGGGACTAAGAAATCATTTTAAATCTTATAGAAAATGTTTTTGCTGTCTTGAAAAAAGCCAATAACCGATGGCACCCGGGCCGAAACTCAATTAAGTATATTTATTAACGAAAACTTTAGAAAGTTTACTTCAGAACATTGTAGATCTGTTTACAGTAAAATTTTTGGTTATGCCCGAAAATCTGATTTGGTACAAGAAATTTAAGAATAAAGGTTGTTTAAAGGTTTTTTGTTGAAAATTTTTAATTTCAATTTTTTTAATAAAATTCTAAATTTGATCGAAAAACATTCTGAAATGGATTACAAAATTTTGAAGTTGATTGAAAAGAATTTGAAATTGATAAAAAAATCCTATAAATGCCAACAATATTGAAGCAGAAGTCTATGTGAAGATAGTTATTTTGTTAAAAGGACGCTAGTTAAGTATCGCCGATTGGTGAACTTTAAACTTCTTGTAGTAAGTGAATAAAAAATATTTAACGAAAAATTAATTAAATTATATATTAGCTTAATAAATGAGTAATGACAGAACGTGGATGATTGCTGATTGAAATATAGAACAATGGATGACGACAGAGAGTTAATTTAAATATCAATTCTTGTTATTTAATGTAGTGAAGGCGAAAAAAACGCTTCGTATTGAATGGAACAATAAATTGTTATTTTTTTACTGCCCACAGACTTTTGCACACTACTGTATATAAGGTTGCAAAATTGTTGGAATATTAAATATTGTTTGTGGTTTTGCGGCATAGCAACGCTGCAAATCTACAAAAGACGCTACATGTCAATGGTCCAAATTCGCCATCGCAAGAAAAATCCTACTAAGGGAATTGGTAGTCGACGTCAAATTGCAATTAAGCCTGAAGAATGTGGAAAATCCACCGAAATATATTGCGACAGTAAAATGTAGTTTTTTGAATGGCATTATTGATTATCATAAAAATGTACCATTATTTTTTATTTCTTTTTAATAAATTAATCATCATGTTGTGATTTGTTTTAATTCTTATAAGAAAACGGATTTGTCAAATTTGTGTTTGTTAGTTTTCCTTTGGCTATCTGCTAGTTTTAGATATTTTGTTTTGATAGAAATCATAACTAGTAAATCAAAAAAAATTTTTTATATCCATTCTTTTTGCAGACAGAACTCTACTTTGCCAACGAAATATTAATTAAAAACATTTTAAAAAAAACACAATAAAAAATTAAAAAATTCTTTTGGCCAAGAGTTTCGTTGCATAAAGTATGGATAAATTTTTTTTTGATTTACTAGTTAGACTTTAAATCAGTTTACTGGACTTTATTTATTCTTCAATTAGTTTTTTTGCGTAATATAAACTACTTATAATTTATAAGTAGATCTTTTCAATTAATATTGTTCAAGAACTCCGATGGGACCGTTTGTTCCCAATCCTGAGACCTTAAAAAGTTGTTTTGATCAAATTTTACATAATCATTTATTGTCATCGAGAATGAGTAAGTGTGCAAAGTTTGTAGAAAATTGATAGAGTAAGATTCCTTCAAAAATAGGTTTCTAAATTCCATGATATATATAGAGAGAGTAAGCTAATATAAAGAATGGAAAAATAAGTAATACTAGCCACTCAGTAATTTCTCTTATTATATATTTATGGCTACAAATGTTTGCTAAGTAAGTAAAATGAAAAAAGACAAGAAAATATGAATTTATTAAATTACCAAAAGAAAGTTGTATAAAATCAAAAATATGTAAAGGATCATATAAGGTCTATATTGACTTTCAGATAAAAAAAAGAATTAAAAATTAATTTAATAATGGTATTTGTACAGAAGAAACTCTTTTAGATTTGTCTTAAAGTTTAATTCGAAAAGCAAGTGAGACAAAAGACAATAATTTATCACGAACAATCAGAGAAAAATATATTTTTAATGGAATTTGATAATTACAAAGATAATTTAGGAAATTAGGGTTTCTCGCCCTTCCTCATTTCGATTGAGGATCACTGATACTTTCGTGATAAATTTTATAATTTTAATGAAATTCAAAAATAAATTATTTTAATTAGATACATTTTTTTAAATATTTGAAAAAAATCATTTGTAAAAATAGAAATATAAATTGGTTTTTTAATAAGATAAAAATTAAAAAGAATAAATTAATGAAAAATCATACAACATCATACAGAATTTATACAACTAATGCTACAAAGTCACTTTCTTCTAGACAATTTTGACAGACAATGTCAGATTTAAAGAAGATTATTAGGGGAGAATATGGGAAAAGAGAATAAAGTTATCAAAAGTGTAGAACAATAGAGCAATTATAATTAATTTATAATTAATTCATTAATTTACATTTAAATCACCAAAAAGAAAAACTTTCGAAATTTTATCTCAAAACAATTTGATCTCTACGTTTTGGCACAATAAATTAGAGACAAAAGTATGTACGATCGAACCTTGTAGAAAGTTGTTTCCATGAAAGTCATCCGAACCACCGATTTTTTTCCAAATTATTGTTTGAAAAAAAATGATTTAAATTGGTTTTTCTCAAGTATGTCGAAAGATATTGGGACACTTAATCCCGAGGACATTTAATAATAACAACAAATAGTAACAAAAAATAACAAAAGTCTCCAATAAATATTATTATTAACTAAACATTAAATTTCAGGAGTGTTACATATGAGCCATTACACGAAGAAACACAAGTACCTCAACACGATTATAGACGGTCACAGCTCTTTTTACTCTTATATTCAAAGTACAATATCTCTTCTAAGCTATGTGTTTTATGCTGGTGATACCTTGAAGCATTATCATTGCTTGCGTGTTGATGTCCTGTCTGATCACATTCATGAACTTTCAGGTTGCTGGGTGATGACATTGAAAAAGTAACTGAAGGTAATGATGCCAAAATTCAACTGAGTTTATCGTTCTCACAATTCTTGTAGTTGCAGCCTCGTGCTAATTCCACTGTTCAACTTTAAAGAGTGATGAGCCAAAAGCTGCATTACGACCCATCAATCGGCGACCGACTGGATTTATTCCATCTCCAAATGCAAAATGGATGTAATAAAGCTGAAAAATCACCGTGCGTGCAAGTTCAAAGGATCGATCAGTAATCCAGGTCTTCAGGATCAAATTACCTCCAATTACCTCGGGATAAAGTGACATCGGGATCAAGTGTCCTAGGGATCAAATATCCTCTGGATTAAATGTCATGGGGATCAAGTGTCTTCGGAATTAAGTGTCCAAGATTAACTGTACCGGGATTAATTGTCGAGGGATCTAGTGTGTTGGATTCTTTCTTTTATGTAAATTTATTTAAAATTTTACATCAGTTGTAAAATATTTTAAAAAGATATATCTTAAATATAAATATATTTTAAAAAGATTTGAAGGACAAGGTACTGTCGACATTCAATATTCTTTGGGTTTCTAACCCTAACAACTGTTAGCACAGTTAGTAAGGAAATCCTCTTTAATATCGTGTTCCAGGAATAAGTTAGAATAACCTTTGAATACACAATTACATTCAGGGACTCTTACTGACTAATAAAAAACTATCTATATTTATTTTTGATTGTTGTGATTATCCCTTAAGAATTTTACGTGTGGCTCTAGATGGAATAAACTATAGATGCCTAAAAATTCATTATTAATTAATGAGTTTAGAAATTTCTGATTAAAAATTATTTGTCCCATATTGATTATGTATAATTTGTATGGCATCGTAAGTAAAACCTCAATTAATAGATTTAAAAGAAATTATTGTTTTTTATTTTTTGCTTATTTCAGAAAGTAAAAAAAAATAAATCAATTTTTGATTCAAAGGGATGTTAAATAAAAGAAAAAAAAACAGGTAATAAAATTTTTGTAAAACCATTACTTATCGAATACGGAATTTTTCATGACAGATCAAACTAGTAAATCAAAAAAAATTTTATATCGATATTTTATGTGGGCAGAACTCTGCTTGGACTATAGAATGTTTTTGTTATCTTTTGTAGTAGAAAAAATTACTATTACATTTTTAATAAATTTATTATGTTATTAGTATTTATTGGGTTGGCCAAAAAGTCATTGCGTTTTTGAGTACGTCCTAATAAAAAGCTTGAAAATATAAAACGATGTGATAAAATTTAAATTCAATTATATATTCTGAAACCTTAATTTTCA
>MQRK01252668.1:8672-19193 GCA_001938485.1 Girardia tigrina | reverse complement strand
TCCGAAAATTGCTGATGATGATGTATGTAAACATCGAAACATGTCCAATAATTATATAAAAAAAGCTTTAATCAAATTATATTTTCGAAATACTAAACTTGCGTTCACAAAACTCAATATTATATATATATATATATAAATTAGTTTTTAAAAATCGATATAAATATAATTAAGATAAGTTGTAAATTAACAATACGGTAATTCTCGTGGTTCGGAGAGCTCAACTAAACAGCCCGTCCAATCCTAATTGCTTTCTCATCCTCAACATTCTCATAAAACGAATCAAATGTCATTTTTATTTTTTAAGAAGAAATCTCTCGATTGAAATTCATCTCATTTTCCAACCTAATCTAACAACACCAATTACATATTTATTCATAATCAAAAGTTGACAAAATTCATACAAAAACCTATCAGTTTATAGTTTGTTATAATTAATATAATTTTATTATGTTATTTTAATATATCAATTTTATTCTATTGTTAAATGTAGGCTCACCGATCACTAAAGTACTGTTCATCGGCTTACCTTTACATAATGTCATTAAAAATATGTTCTGGGGACAGTTGTGTTAAAGGGTGTCAGAAAATTCGAGAATATATGGGAAAAATCCTTATAAAAATTAATTATTAACAACCAATTATTTCAGAATTTATTAGTGAAACTTTATTATTTTTTCTATATTATTTAATTAAGATTTTATCAAGAAATTTCAAAGATGTATTATGATAAAAATTTCGACTTGTATCATAAATTGTACACAAAGTAATTATCAAATATAAATATAAATTAATTGATTAATTGAAAATTGGAAGTGTGCTAATAAAAATATTACGATTTTCAGGGGAAAACATTCTAATTGTGCAAAGACATCCAAATTTTTAACTACACATACATTTTATATAATTAACATTCAAAAGATATTTTTTAATATTATATCTCTATTTATCTACAAATCATTGACTAATTTTATAAAAAAATAGCGTGCAATGACACGTGGATAATGGTAAAATATGTGCCAAAAAGATTTCACTGATATTTGATGTAATATACCGAAAAAATAAATGAACCGAATCAAAGCCTCTTTTATCTTGAATCGTTCACAAAAAAATTATTTATTAAAAAGAAGAAATTTATCAATTTTAATATAACTCTATAAAAATATTAAATTTTTCTATTACCAAAGTTACCTATTTCTTGAGAAGATAAGAGAAGAGAAGGGTTAGTCTTAGGTTAGGGTTTTGGGTTTGGTTCAGGGTTTAAATAAAGGAGTTCGCTCTCTAGAACTATATTCGTAGTAGCGGAAGGTCTACCGCGCAGCTTTTGTACAAAATCTAGCTTGAAAGAAATTTTAAAGAATGTTTAAAAAATATATAATTTAAAATGCTTTAAAATGCATTTAAAGAACAAGATGATTTTATACACCTAAAATACGTTTATAATATACGACTACCCCTAAATATGTATTTTAGACACTTAAATACGTTTTTATCGAAATTCTTTTTGTTAATCAATCCTAAATTCTGTTCAACTAATATAGCAAAGTAAAAATATATTTATTTTGATAATTTGTAACAATTAAATTATCATCACAACATATAAGTGGCAAAATAGAAAGCGATTTTATTCCTTGTATTTTCAATTTTCTTTTTTTCAAATGATTTCCTCATGCATTATGACTGTTATCTGTCAGTTAATATCATTTCACCTTCTATTTTTTGAAATAATAATAGTATCTTTCTAATTAATTAGCAATTAATACTAATTAATTAACTAATGTCTAATAATAATATTCTCTATAATAATAATAATAATTTAATAACTATTATTCAAATTAATTAATTAATTGGGTAATCGTTCTGATTTTTTTAAAATAACATGTCAAGTGATTTGAGTTTATAAGCAAATAAGTATAATCATACCAAAAAAAATTTTGGTGTACAAGCTTTTATAATTTGTCATATGTTTGCGGTCCTGTATCTATTTCACCTACTTCCCACATTTTTGACTGAATTATCAAAGCCTACTAGGCGAAAACCCGCTTTCTATTTGCATTTAGATGTACCAAATTTCAAAGCCTACTACTGAGGAAAACATGAGAACGACACTTTAATTACTTTTTGCGGCCAAACTAAAGGCGGTAGATGAGCAGTGACAGTGAAAAAGTGTATTTTCACCTATACATCAGTCCTGAAAGTTTCATGTCGCTATGTGAACAGGAAGTGGGTGAATTTTCGATCGCAACATTTGATGCATCCAGACAGACAAACAAATGAAACGTAATAAAAGCTTGTAAAAAGGAATTCAATTTAAACAATGTATTTTTGCGTCATGACGATATACACACAGAGATCGTTAGCAAGCTAATAATAGAAATTGAATAGTAAATTTTATCATTTTTTTGATTGTCTTCTTGGAGAATACATTGTAGATTTAATAATTCCATCTGTAATATAATTTCATATGACTTATTCATTGTAAAAGAAAACCAACACATGATTACAGTAACATGAAATGCATAAATAATTGTATTATAAAAATGTACAGTGCTTTTAATGCATTTTCATCATCTCCAGATTTTTGCTTTTCAATGGCAATTGACAATTTGTTACTGACATTTCGATGGGACAAACCGTATGTTCCCACAACCGATTTGTAGTTTCTTGAATCCTCTTAGTTGATAGTATTGGTTTTATAATATTTAAATATTAATACGCACTGCGATATTTATATGCCTGTAGATAATATGCTTAGTTAATAAAGATTTATTTATATATTGCACTTTTCCTCATCAGAAGGAGTCCCAGAAAAGTTCATGATTTTACACAATTAGTAATGCTATGTGCTAACTTTGATCCTTCTGATTAATTTATTTTTCATAGTTAAAATTGTTAATTAATTTTTCATATTTTTCTCTTGAAAATGATCTATTTTTATTTTATTTATCATGTTTAATTTAGGAACTAATAGTAATTTAGGAAGACTCCCATCCAAGATTACTGTTGAGAAATTATTATTTTTACTAATAGTATTTTTAACAATTTAAAAGAAAGCAGTCGAAAAATTGTTAATATTCTTTCAAGAAATTTATAAATAATTTTTTCAATTTTTTTGTAAAATTTTAGTAAAAAAAATAATTAATTGGTTTTCTTTTTTATTCGATGTTTTGTTGACTTTTTTTAAGTCTTTTAAATTAATTGATATTAATAGCTATAATTTCCAAATATATTTAATAAATAATAAATATGTTTTGTATAAAAAAGTAAATACACGCATATATTTATAAGAACATCCAGACATATTTTGCAAACAGTTACTAATTTCTATTTCCCAAAATATTTCTTCCTTAATTTTACTTAACCAAAGTTTCTATCAAACTGCTGTAATCAATGATATTTACCATCTTAGTTTCTAGGATAAAAATTATGATAAAATTATCTTTTCCTATTGAATTAAACTAATCCTCGTATTGGAAGAATATGTCTTAAACCTTGATTCCACATTTTAAAATGTTGATCTTAGTCCATTTTTAATATTTTTTTAACCCTTTCGAGACTTTCGGTACATATATGTACCACTAAATTACACAACTGATCTAGACGCCTTCTGTGAGTTAAATTCACTTGAAATACATATATTTTATGATAATGACGTAGAATTGCGTAGGTAGGCTTGTTTTATTTGTACTTTTCCAATAGATTAGGTACTGTTGTGTTGTTCAAAAGATAATAATGTATTTTTCAATTCAAATATGTTTATTTTTATGAATGTTGATTGAAATTGTTACATACAAAAATTGTTTATTTTTTTTTAACGTGTTATTTATGTAAAAAATATAAAAAAAATATGTTAAGTTTTTTTTGTACAAAATTTTTCTATATAAAAATAATTTGTTTTAAAAACTAACAATAGCGAAAGCTAATTACAATTTATAAAAAATCAATAAAAAATATTATTCGTTAGCAATTTATTATTTATTACCGCATATATTTAACGGTGTCAAAATATCACAGGTACTATTGACTAACAGAATTATAAAAATACAAAAAAAACATATTTGTGCTTTCTAGAAAAAATGACATCTTGAAATGGTTAAACATGACTTTTCAGTTTAAAAAACTGTTCTTTTAATGTTTATACTTGGGTCTTAAAAAACAGATTTAGTAACTTTCTTCTTTATTTTAAAAAATCCAAAACTTTTTTTACAAAACATCTAGTGAATATTATTAGATTATCCGGCTTATATAAAAGTATTCATCAAATTATGGCTAAGATATTGAAAAAAAGTGACGAAGAAAATCAAGACAAAGGTTTGAAAAGTGCTTTTTCTTTAATCCAATATCTTCAAGGGCCAGAAAAAATGACTTCTTTCAACCTTCAAACTAAAGAGTTCTTAATATTCAACATTACTAATAGAAAGACCAAAAAATAGATTTATTATTTCCTGTCTTAATGACTATTAAACTCAATTTAGCAGTAAGGAGCTGTCCATAAAGGATTTCACCCTAATGTCACAATGTGTAACAACTTTTTTAACTTCCCTAAAATAAATATGTCACAACATATATTACTCCTCCTTCCTAAACATTTTTGGATAATCAGCTACAGCCTTAAAATCAACTAAATTACTTGTTCAGGGTCACATTTTAAAAAGAAACATACATTGAAAGATATGCAATACTACTAGCACAAATACATTTATTAAAAATTTATTTTTAAATTACGCTTTTTTTATTTAAGTCACTATTATTAATATGAAAAAACGAGATGTCACAAAGCATTTTACCAATATTCTCCCTTGTCACAAATTTTCTGACCCACTCAAAACATATTATTCTTTATGGAAAGCTCCTAAGCAAGTCAGTTGTGTTACATCGGGTAATTTTGTGTCTAAAACAGGGGCACGTTTGACCAAAAAATCTTTTGACGTATTTAATTTTTTTCAATCATTTTTTTTTAAAAATAAAAAATCATTTTATAAAGATAATATAAATTTCCCTGCAATACAAAATATTGCGGTCCTTTTACTGATTTTTTTATTTTATATGTATTAAGAATAATTTTATTTTTTTCTTAATTTTATAATTTTATGTACCTTATATTTTATTGGGATTTTTGTAGACGTCAATTTTTGTAGACTTTAATTTTTTAGATAAAAAAAATTATGAAATAAACTAAAGCATTTCATGATAAGATCGCTTTTCTGTAAAGATCAATAAAATAATGAAAAAAAAGAAAGAAAAAAAGTTTGATCAAGATAAAATTGTTGAACAACATCAATACAGAATCTTAAAATAAATTATTTTTATTTTTTTTCAAAAAAAATTTTAAAAATTAGATAAGTGATCATTATTATTTTTTATAATAATAATTATTATTATTATTATTATTATTCAACATCTAGATAAATTAATATGATTTTTCGTATCACGACAAAACGCAGTGTGTTAAAAACGTCAAATTTAATAATTATATTAATATTATTAAAATTATTAAATTTAGTAAAATTTTATTTAATTAATATTAGTATTATTAAAATGAATATTATTGATTGAAAATTTTTCAAAAAAGGGCCTAAATTAACCTATCAATAAGCTGAAAATGTCTGGAAATCGCAAAAATTTCAATGCATATTTGTGGTGAAAAACTAAATTATAGAAAATTTAAATGGAGCCCAATTCGTTTTGTAGATAGAATGTTAATATTTTGTTTTAAGAAAATATTTTATAAAAGTCAAAATATTTTTAAATAATAAAAAATCATATAAACATATTATTTTATGCTAAGTTTTGGAATTATTTTTATAATAATATTGAAAAACATTTTTAATGTTTATTCAATTTTTTACTATTTCTTTTTAAATTTTAGTATTAATTTATTTAACATTAAAAAATTAACAAAACAATGTTTTTCAATTGTTGTAGATCCGAAATTTGGAAGAAGTTTGATGATGAATCGTTTTAAACTATTATTTGAACAAATTTTCATTTTATACATTTAAATTTTGTTCAACAATTTTATTTTTTCAAATTTCTACTTTATTAATTTCTTTAATAACTTTATCTAAAAATTATTTTAATTTAAATAATTTCATTTTAAAACATTTATTTAATCGATTTAAAATTCAGTGTAAAACTAATTAATTTATCAAAACTTATAATACTCAAATATTATAATAGTTTAAATTTTTAAATATCTTATGTTGTAATTTAAAATTTAAATCATGTTCGAATAATAATTCATCACGAACATCCAAAATACCAATTTTCCATCTGGATGGAAGAAGCACATTTTCAAATACTAAACTCACCATACAAAATTCAATCATACCAATTTGAACAAACTAAATTTAAAATATTCCTCACAATAATACTAATAATAATAGTAATAATAAATTAATAATTGATAATGAAATCATAGCAACCGACTGTGTCACCGAAAGGATGCACTCGAAATATCAGTCGTAATCGCCGCCCCAACAAAAGATTCCCAGACAAAAAATAATTTGCCTGAACATTGTAATATTGGCTCATCTTGAAATCGTCTCATTTGTTTCTTATTCAAATAACCGGCACACCAACACACCACAACAAATAATTGACACACACGACACGACCGATGAAAGGTATTTTCACAACCAGACGTACACACACACTCACCCGACACATACAATCACACTAACAGACGTCCAGTAAGGCTCATAGAACGGGTCTTCACACACACATCCACACACGGTTACTAGTCAAAAAATGCTCGATGTCCCATAACATGGCATCAAGTTCAGCATCATCGTTGTCATGAAACTTATTCACTGAAAAATTCTAAAAGTTGTCGATGACTTTTATTAAAAAAAACAACATTTTAATCGATTTCTAACTTGATAATAAATAAAATTTTTAGATCATTTCTGTGATTAACAGAACGAAATTAAATTAGAAAGGAAAGAAATTAGAGATAAATTTCTATGATTCCAAATAACAAGAATAAATTAACGAGAACATCGAATGGGGGTTACGTTTGTCGATCAATTTTATTGATTTTTATTAAGAATTACGATCATATATTGGCATTACATTTGGACATTTATGCAAGTATTTCGGGGAATAAATCAAGAAATTAAATCAGGGCTTCATTTATGGTCACTAGATTTTAATGTAAAATATTTTAATAGATGAATTTATAAAATTTCACAATTTTTTTTATAATTTTTATTTTTAAAATTTTCACTTCAAAAAAATTGCTAATCTTTTTTAGTGATTGTTTCAAATCGAGTTATGGTATTGGGTCAATATTGGGTCCAATAAAGGAATCCCGGGATTCAGAATTTATATAACTTTTTTCAAAAATTGGTTGGATATATTTCAGATAGCGATGGTAAAATGGAAGAACCAGAAGGTCCAGATATAGGTAAAGATTCTACGAAATAACTGATGCGAGTACGAAACCAACAAATATTGTAGATATTAATAAATCACTTTTAAAAATATTATTATTAATTTTTAACTAATTGAACATTAATGTGTAACAATTTGTGAAATAAAAATAAAAAGGGATTGTATCAGGCTTTTTTAAAATCGAATTATTTTTAAATCTCCGAGTTAAAATTATTAATTGCTATTTATTCAAAAAATTAAAAAATGATGGCAACTTATTTTTAAAAACAAAAATACGCCATTTGTTAAATAGACATTTATTTTTCATGACAATTAATTTCGACGGTATAACCGTCATCGTCAGGTCTCAAGAAAGAAATGAATTTTAAATCTGATTATATAGGCAAGCAGTGATTGTGTCATCTAAACACGCTCAATAGAGTTTTCGAGAGACCCGTTTGCACATTAATCTTAGGATCTAAAGATCTGATATAAAGTGCTTCACATACCACCCTCTCCCAATAGTTTTTAAAACGAATAGTTTATAACTCCCACCTACATTCCGACCATGTTCTTGGATTCTCCTACAAAGATGACGGGATGTCTCTCCAATGTATGTGACATTACACCCATTATATATAAATTTATATACGAGATCCGAACATAATCCAAATGGGGTTGGAGATTTATTACAAAACACATTTTGGATTTTATATGTTTGTGATATTATTTTTAAATTAAAGGCATTATTTATGCATTTTAAAATTGAACGTTTAAATTGACCAAATCCCTCTGAATATGGAATGCTTAAAACGTAATTTAAAGTTGTTGAGTCTTCTTTATCATTTATAATCGGTTTATTAATTAATTTATCAATTGTTTCTTTGGTCAATTTCTCAACAATTGATTTTGAGTAACCATTTCTATTCAATAGTTTAGTTAATTGATTAATGATATCACAACTTTTTGTATAAGTTGATGATAATGACCAAGATCGAAAAATTAGTCCTCTAATCATATTATATTTGTATCGAGATTCACAAAAACGGTTTGCCGTTGTATATAACTCAGTATCAGTTTTCTTTCTGTGAATCGCAGTCTCATAAACATCTCTTTTCCTTTCAATCAGTAAATCTAGGAAAGATAATTTACCATTATTCTCTGTTTCTATTGGAAACTTAATATTTGGATGCAAAGAATTTAAGTATCCTAAAAATGGATCTAGGTCAATTTGATTATCGAAAATAAGAAAAATGTCATTAACATAGCGTTTATACGCTAGAGGTTTTTGACCCGGAAACAAATCGATCTTGACAAAAATATTGAAGCCAGCGTTGGAGCTAAGGTAGAACCCATTGCTACACCATCAACCTGTTTATACCACTCATTATTAAAAAGAAAATAAAATAAAGATAATACGGGGCCCAAAGGAATGCCATATATGGTAAATACATCTCAATATGAAGTAGCGAAATATCTTGACGGTAAATTAAAGCCCCTTCTGAAAAATGGTTTTAATCGTTTAGACAGTTTTGAATTTGTTGACTTTATTTCAAATTATAAGATTAGTAACAAAAATGAAATTATGGTTTCTTTTGATGTTGTTAGTCTTTTCACCAATGTTCCTTTGAGGGAAACGATTGATTTATGTTGCAATCTTTGGAAAGATAATGTTGGTGAACACCATCTTATCGATGAAGTTGCATTTCGTTGTGTTTTGTTGTGTTTTGCCACTTCTAATATTCATTTTCTTTTTAATAATGAGTGGTATTTATACATTAAAAAATTCTTAAGTCATATAACCCATAAAACATGCTTTAAAATACTTATGGGATATGATAAATCACCTCTCAAGTTTAAGCATGGTTTATGATGTTTTATTAATGTTTCGGTAACAACTCCTTTTCAGGTATTATATTTGTAGAGAACACAATTTTCAAATAAAAATTGTGTAAACGAAATATAATTAATAAAACGTTAATATTTGTAAATTTACACACTTAAATTTTAATTTTTTTTAACAGTTAATCATAAATTATTTTCGGTCATCGTCAAAATCTTTAAATTGAAATTAATCGAGCCCAAGAATTTAATAATTAATTCTCAATACATTTTTGTAAAAAAATAATCTTGTTTGAATAATCGTTTTTTGTACTAAATAAAAAATTTTGCTCATGTTTTTCAATATAATTTGTTTAACGGCAAACTCTACGTGCAGTCCCTGACACGATAATATTATATCTTTTAATTGTGCCCAAGTAATAATAAATTATGCTCCATTTATGATTGTCTTGACCAAATATATTAGAATTTTTGGTTATTTTTTTCTATCTCATTTAATAATCTTTTACCAAAAGATTGTTAAATCTAAGATAATGAATAATATGGTTTATAATTTAATTATTATTACGGTAAATGAATGGGAAAAAGGACTACTTTAAATAATGGGACATATAACAATATAAATAATAATTCCATGAAAGAATAACAAAAACTGTTTGTTAAAAATGTTCATTGCTTTTAATTGCTTTGACAGAGAAGACAATTACTTCCTTTTGTTTCTGTGGTTCTTTAGTGACCAAGAAAACTTTACTACTTTCGATAGATTAAAGAATAAAATGTTTTGAATGAATTATCAATTAATATTAATTTATATACGTGTTGGTCGAATAATATATAACGGGTGAATACCAAATAAGTAATGAGTTAACAATAAGATTCTGAATGAATCTAAGGTGATGATTATTAAATAGTGTTTCAATTAATGATTTATTGGATTATTGTGATTAGTTTATTTCATTTATAATAATTTTTATATTTTATATAATTTATTATTATTAATTATTAATCAAGTCTAAATTGTCTTGAAACTAATTTTATTAGATAATCGATCACCGTAATTTTTGACAAAGAGATGCAATATTATTAGTTAAACTGACTAACCTAGTTTACTGACATTATTTTCCGTTAGATTCCGTAAGATACAGGGTTTTTCAATTAAAATCAGAAATGTTTCAATTAAAATCAGAAATGTTTCAATTAAAATCAGAAATGTTTCAATTAAAATCAGAACTTATTTTAAAGATAATTAAACTTTAATTTTGTTAAAAAATATAAACGTTATAACAACAATATATTCAACATTAA